>AWUE01018253.1:0-121490 GCA_001974825.2 Corchorus olitorius
GAATAAGTTGTGTACGATTTGATGAAGATGTTTGATGACTGCATTCCAATTGCAAAAGCTTTTAGAAGGGCAAGAGATCGATTTCGAGAAGAAAAACCCATTCAGACACCTATCAAATTTATTGAAGATAGATCAATTAACCTGAAGGAATATGAATGACCAGTGAAATTGATGCAATGATTGTGGGAGATTTTGGACATAGTAAAAATGTCAAAGATATCATTGTTGACAGCAAAAGCATCGGACTTCAAAGAATATCAGAGCTACAACCATCGTACATGTCAATGCAGTAACCTATATTATTCCCATATGGAGATGATGGATACCATGACTCTATTCCATATGTTAAGACTGAGGGCAAGAGAAATATAACACGACAATTCCTAACTCAAAGGATATTATGCATACTTACTCCAACAAAGAACTTGTTCGAAAACTTTTCTGTCAGGCGGACGACAGTTTGAATAATTTTGTGTGGATTGCTACATTGCAATCGAATCTAAAAGTCAACTACCCACATGACCCGCGCATCGTGCGTGATTATACCTAGTGTGTGTGTTTGCGTGTGTGTGTGTGTGTGTGTGTGTGTGTGTGTGTGTGTGTGTGTGTGTGTGTGTGTGTGTGTGTGTGTGTGTGTGTGTGTGTGTGTGTGTGTGATTGTTTGGTTTGGTAGATGCGATGATTGTTTTGTAGAGACCGAGCGAGAGTGCTCAAGATTGTTTGGGTTTGGTTTAGGATTGATTGTTAGATTGGGTTGAGATTGAGTGAGATTTATTGATAATTATGTGTGATGTAATTTTCTAAAACTAGTGGATTTCTCTTCGCCTCCGTGGACGTAGGCAAGTTCAGTGTCGAACCACGTAAATTCTTGTTTCTTGTGTGGATGATTTATTATTTTAGTTGTTTCTGCTTGCATGATTAATTTCATAGATTATAGTTTGGGATATCCGGGTTACAACAGTTATGAAATTTTGAGTTAAAAATCCAATCTATCATTTGAAAACTACTTGGTTAGGCAGTACATAAGTTTTGTAAAATTGAGTTTCAATGAAGTGAAATGGTAATGAAATGTGTTAGCTCAATTTGATGGGTTTCTAAAGTTGTAAGTTAGAAAAATACATATGTTATGTTCTCAGAACTTGAATTTGATGTTGAGAGATTGTGTTTACAACTTGAGAGGATGGAAGTAAGTCTTTTTGGCTTGACCTAGTGTTAGGAGTTATGGATTGATAACTTATAATAAGTTTATAGATTAAAACTTAAAGCTAGACATTTTTAGAGTTTGAGGATACTCTAAAGGTTTTGTTTTCTGAAATTTTGAGGTAGTAAACGATATTGAAAAATTATGAAACTTGGCAGTATTATAGAAAATTGAATTTGGAACAAACTTTGTGAAATGCTCTTTTTGCTAATTTTTCTTGGATTGGGAGTTATAAGATTCGAAAGTTAATGTCACTGAATTGAGGTCCAAAATTGGAAAACTGACTTTGAGGTTAAATTTAAAAAGGTTATAGTTCGAATTTTATGTGGAATCTTTGGAATCACTTTTAGTTTAATGAATTAGCTTTCATTTGGTTTTGGTTTTGCTTGATTTGGTGGAATATCAAACAAGTTATGGTCATTTTCCCTCAGCATCGCAAATCTGGAAATGCTAGAAATATGTTGTATTAGTGCATTTTAGCAGCCTTTTTCGAGGGGCATATCTTAGCCTTAATATATCCAAATCCAGTCACTCTAGTGCCCAAATTGTAGGGTTTTAAGTCCTCCACAACGTTGTAGAAGGAATCGAGTTGAGATTTGAAGTCTAAAATAGAGAAAAATGATTGTTTCTATAGCTGCACGGTTTTCCCCTAAAAACAGAACAATTTTGGAATACTTGGAATCAGTCAGAAATTTGATTATGTTATGGGTGGAATTTGAGGATGGTTCTTTGGAGTAAATCTTAGTATAATGAATTGCCTTTCAAATGGATGTGGTTTCGTATAATTCGGTTTAGGATCGAGCTAAATATGACTGTTTTTGTGAAGTGTCGTCACGTTAGACCTTTGTTGTAAAATAGAGTTTGTCTAGAACTTTAATGTCGCTATATGTTCTAATTAACTCGTATACTCCTAAATGTTTAGGATTCAAATTGAAAGGGACATAAGTACGTTAATACCTCCACAAGGAAATTAACGAGAGTATACGAACCTCCCGAACTGTGTGTGCTTCGTAGCTATCTTCATTTCATTAAGAAAAATGCTTTGAAAAATACTCCCATGTGATTTATAAATATTGTTTTCAAGAGCATGATTTTATAAGGTTTTTCGTAAACTGTTTTAAGTGCATGGTGAAATCTCATGATAACATGTTGCATGGTTTGACTGTTAATATTACTTGCCAATGTTAATGATTTGATTTGGCTATTCGAAATTGTATAATTTGACTGTTTTATTTGCGAGCTTAAATCTTTGATATATGATCATGTTTTGATATACTATGTGAATGTGATGATTACCCACGTCCCCCTAGTGGCTTCTCTACGCGCTTGCCACCTAAGGTCGATGATCACCCATAGGCTACCTCAATAACAAATAGTTAATGCAGTAACAATCACATCCATGTGCCAAAACATAATCATCACAAACAATCATTAATTATCAAGAAAAACAATAGTATATCAAAAGATACGTGTATTTATAAGTTAAGTTTGAATTGATAAAAATGCCCCTGACAGCCTCGGTTGAGTAGCTACAACCGTAGGACTTGGTTTTCGGCCGCTCATTTGATGGATTTATTTTCAACTTAAAGTTTGGTTTAATATCTTTTTCGTATATACATAGTGCATGTTTTAACTATAAAGAAAATTTATGTTTTTTACTATGGATTTTTAAATTGACAGGCCATAATTAATTTGATAGAAATGATTGTTTATTTTACGCGCGAATGCGTGTGTTTTTATTAATGATTATTAGTTTTATACAAATTGGGGCTATGGTTTCAAATGTACATTCACAGCTGTTTCTGACATGTGATATTAACGTACGAAATATAATTTTTGACGTATATGTATGTGTTTTGAAATGCCTTGAGTTTGATATTATCATTTTGATAAATTGACTGGATTAAAGATGATTATCTTTAGTTTTGTAAATGACTAAAGAGCCCCAATGAAATCTCACATCTTGATTTGAAATTATGTGTTTTAGATTGGCTATGCACTTCAGTCTTAATGCGATGTTAGTTAGCTCTCTACACTCACGGAGTATTCTTAGGAATACTCAACCTTTCAAATTATTGTTGTCTTTTCAGGTTAGTTAAAATTTTACGTTTCCTCGGTCGAGTCGGTGGCGTAGGCTGTTATCATTGCTCTTAGAGGTACTTCTCACTACGTAACGGGTTCCACTGACATTGTTTCTGCTCATTGTCATCCTAGTGTCACACTTATTATTATTTGTTGTCTTATCTTATTATTTGGATTTGACTTTGTTTTCGAATGATGGAACACTTTCATTGTTATTATCGGTTTTGACTATTCCGCTTTTACTCTGATTTAAAAACTACAGTATTTAAGATTAATACACAAATCCCTGTTTTATGCTGTTTTTGATCTGGTATCGTCGCTTCATGGAACCTCGAAGCGCATGACCGGCCGACACGTGTTTCGAGGTGACACGGCGGTTGTCCGTGCTTGACTTCCGCGTCGAGCCGTGACACCTTTTAAATTTTTTTCCGAATTTATTTCTAATTAAAACAAAACAAGATACAAATGCTCGTAAAAACAAATCCTTAAATCTAATGTGGCTTACATTTGGTTAGATTAATATAGATATTTCAAGGCATCTTTATGCCAAAAACCATGTAAAACTGAGTCGAGGCCCCAAAACGCGTTTTTAACCAAAAACCGTGATGGCTACTAGACTATGCCCTTCAACCTTTTCCGGGTCTGGTCTATTTGGCAGAGTAAGCGCTTTCATCAGGAGATGAGACGTAAGTCTAAGAAGCGAACGGGCTGCTAAGTCGAATTCTATTCTTAAATTCCCAGAGGTACACGATTTTAACTATAAACTGACCCGAAAATTTTTCCTCAATTATTTGCCATAATATTCATAAATAATATATAATTCAACTCCCAAAAAAATTGAAGGATTTTTCAGTCTTCTAATATCGTTTTTCCATTTTTTCCGAATTTATTTCTAATTAAATCGAAACAAGATTCAGATGCTCGTAAAAACAAATCCTTAAATCCAATGTGGCTGAGATTTGGTTAGATGAATATAGATATTTCAAGGAGTCTTTATGGTAAAAACCATACAAAACTGAGTAGAGGCCTTGAAACTCGTTTTTAGTCAAAAATCATGATCGTAGATTATTTCGGCTAAAAACTGACCAAAAAGTTTTTTTTCTTAATTTTTTGCCATAATACTTATAAAAAATATTTAATTCAATGCCAAAAAGATTGAAAGCTTTTTACGCTTCTAATATCATTTTTTTCATTTTTTTCCGAATTAATTTCTAATTAAATTGAAACAAGATTCAGATGCTCGTAAAAACAAACCGTTAAATCTAATGTGGCTGGACTTTAGTTTGACGAATATACATATTTCAAGGAGTATTATGCCAAAAAAACATGCAAAACTGAGTCAAAGCCCCGAAACGCGTTTTTAGCCAAAAATTGTGATGGTTGTTAGTACACGATATCGACTAAAAACTGACCCGAAAAGATTTTTCTCAATTTTTTGCAAAATATTCAGAAAAAATATATAACCCAACGCCAAAAAGATTGACGGGCTTTTCACGCTTCTAATATTGTTTTTCAACTTTTTTCTGAATTAATTTCTAATTAAATAAAAAAAAGATTCAGATGCTCGTAAAAACAAGTCCTTATACCCAATGTGGCTGAGATTTGGTTCGATGAATATATATATATATATATATATATATATATATTTCAAGAAGTCTTTGCGCCAAAAATCATAAAAAATTGAGTCGGGACTCCGGAACATGTTTTTAGTTAAAATCGTGATGGTTTGTACACGATCTCGGCAAAAATTTTGCAAAAACTGGCCCGAAAAGTTTTTTCTCAATTCTTTGCCACAATTCTGAGAAAAAAAAATATAATTCAATGCCAAAAACTTGAAGGGATTTTCACCCTTCTAATATCGTTTTTCCATTTTTTCAGAATTTATTTCTAATTAAATCGAAATGAGATTTAGATTCTCGTAAAAATAAATCTTTAAATCCAATGTGACTGAGATTTGGTTAGATGAATATAGATACTTCAAGGAGTCTTTCTGCCAAAAAACATGCAAAACTAAGACGGGACCCCGAAACGCGTTTTTAGCCTAAAGACCATGCTGAATTTTTTGCAACAATACTCAGAAAAAATATAATTCAACGCCAAAAAGATTGATGGGCTTTTCACGCTTGTAATATTGTTTTTCCAGTTTTCTAAATTAATATCTAAATTAAATCGAAACAAAATTCAGATGCTCCTAAAAACAAATCCTTAACAATTTTTTTTTAAAAAACAAATCCTTACTTTACACGAAAGTAAACGAGCAATTTTTTTTCCTTGGCATAGGAAACTTTAATCTTGATAACCTCGGCATAAGACCAATTTTTTTAAAATATGTAAAGTATTGAACTAAATTTTTTCCTTAATGCCCATAATTTATTTAAATTAAATAAATATAAATTATAAATAAAAAGTATTTCAAATAATTATGGTGAGTAAATTATTATAATTATATTTTGTATTTACAATATCTTTATGATCATACCAAATTATATCCTATTTTTATGATCATTTTCCTATGTTTTTAGGAGATTTTATGCTTGATTATGTTTGAATATATCTTATAATGGCAATATTTGTGTTCATAGTTACGAAGAGAAGAAAAGTGCAAAAGTGATGATTTTCACTACTTTTTGGAGATATTTTGATGGAAATATAACACAATTATTCAAGTGGATTTTTCATGGAAGATTTGTAGATTCGATGCTCGTGATTAAAGAACCTTTGGAGATAATTTTGATGCTTAAAAAGCCATGAAGAGAAGAGATCAAGAACATTGAAGATTGAGTCAAGAAGAGAAGATATTCTGACAAGTCACCACTTAACCTGGGCGGTTAGGTTTAACAACTTGAGCACCTGGGCATGTCAGCTGGGCACCAAGGAACTATCGGGCTTGCGGAATTGCGCTCAAGCCTTGTGTCTTCCTCTTGAAGCTACTCCAATTGAATCTGATTTTAGCAACACTTTGGGAGAAATTCATAACTTTCTCTACATAGCTCCAAATGAGATGATTCAAGATGCGTTGGAAAGATAGCTTGGAGATATACAACTTTTCTTTGAAGCCCAAGTCCCAATTTCTCCATTAAGATGGTCAAAAATGCTCCTGAAGATTTCAGACAGAAGCTGTTTTAGCCAAACTTCGGTTTTCACATGTTTCAACCCATGAAGCTATCCTAAACCGACTTGAAGACCTAATCAGCAGCTAAGCATGACCCTAGGGTTGGTTTATGTCAACCCTAACTCTAATAGGAACCCTAGATAGCCTCCTATAAATACCCACCTAAGTAGAATCCCTAGATACTACTTTTCAACAACTCTCTTTACAATTTATCTTATATTTTTCTTTTGGTTATTGCAGCAGTCGTCTACCCTATCTTTGTAAGTTTTTCTTATGACTCTCATAGATTCTCTTCAGTCCATGAGAGGCTAAATTCTTAATACTTCTTTCCTTTGATAATTTCAATTAATTGATACAAGTTGATCGGCTCGCGCTGGCGCGTCGAGTGTTCTTGATTCGTGGCTAACAAATTATTTTAGTTATAGAGTTTTTTTTCCCGATTCTTATGATATATGTGAGTAGATGGTTAGCAAATTCGATATTTGGAGCAGATCTTATAATTGAAGAACTAATCTGGCAAAGTAAAATAGTAGTGCCTTAAAACATGCTGTTGTAGAAAATAAAAGTTTTTACAGTTGGTGTCATATTGTTTTCCATTTTCTTAGAGTTGTTATCGATTAATTTATCGAATAAATATAGAAGTATAAATTGCAATATAAGAAAAAATCATCATTTCATGAATTTATAAGACTATAATCATTCCATTTTTTTTTTGAAAAATAAGGCTATAATCATTCTATTTGAACATGAAATGTATAATAATGCATTTTCTATAAAAAAAATTCAATATTGCATTCATGGGATAAATTTGCTTTTAAAACCACAATTAATTGTGTTCACATTCACCTTTGGCAAAAGACTATAAAGTAGAGTTATTCATCTCAACATTAACCAAAGTTTACGGTCTTAAAGTAATTTGGTCGGTGTAAAAAGACTAAAATGTTTAATAATAATCTAGCCCCTCATTAAACCAAACATAGGATCAAATAGTAAATTCATTCAAGCAAAAATGTTAAGATGAATAGTACTTTTTGGTAATTAACCAAGCGAGAAAAGACAGAAAAGGACAAAAAAGTTCAAATGGAGTCTCCTCATCGATCCTCAAAAGGGGCCTTTAGTAATTTCATTGAGTGTTCCAAACAATATGTAGTATATATGGTGAGACTTTTGTTCTTATAATTTGATATGATTTTTCTTGATTGAATATGTTTATTAATCCCTGTGATGAAGATCATGATTATGATTATAATATTTGATTGATTATGGTTATGATTATAATTAAGATCATGAATTTTATTGATTTAGGTGGCCACTAATAAGATAATTTGATTGATTTATAGCTAGATTAAGTTGAGTACTTAGCCGTCAGACTTAATTGTTAATAGCAAATTGATCATCACTAGCCATGGGTTCAATAGGATAATCAAACCTTATTGGAATCTAGAGACTTGACACGTAATAGAGGAAGATAAGTTTGGTTATAATTAATTATGCATGTGAGAATTGAATGTTTTTAATGCTTTATTCTTTGATGATCCTGCAAAAATAGTTGGGAGGAATCTAGAATAAAAGGGTTAATCTTTGGCCTAGCGGAGTGAGATTAGCTAATAGCATGTTAGGAATTGAAGGGAACTTCGAAACCTAGACCAATATGTTCAATTAGAGTAATAGAGTGGCTTAAAATTGATACTTGCTAATTTTGATAATTTATTATGTCAAATTCATGTTTTGTGTCGATGATCCATATCTTTCAATTAATTGATTTATCATTGAAAGGAAGTATGCTTTTTAAATTAATTGTTTTCTAAACTATTTCCTAGTTTTCATTAGTTTTAGATAATTGATCTTTAATTTAGTTCATTTAATTTCTTTTCAATAGTATTTTAAATCCCCAATTTCTTTAGTTTTAGATTTATCTTTAGGGGGCATTTGGTTAGGATCACCCTCCAGATCACTAGTGATCTAAGATCACTAGTGATGTAAGATCACCGGTGATCGAAGATTACATGGGTTTATGGTGGTAATCTAGATCACCCTTAGAGGGGTGATCAGGGGGTAATATGGATTACCACACCAAACCAAAAAGTACAACCAAACGGTGTGATCTGAGATCATCTGCCAAGATCACCACAAAGATCACCCCCAACCAAACGCCCCCTTAGTGTTTACCACCAATTGTTTTGTTTCAAATTTTTAATTATCGTTTTACCCTTCTCTGTGGAATTTGACCCCTAGGGGGCGTTTGGTTGGGGGTGATCCTTGATCACCTGTGGTGATCTTGGCAGGTGATCTTAGATCACCCCGTTTGGTTTCACTTTTTGGTTTGGCGTGGCTAATCCGGATTACCCCCTGATCACCCCTCCAAGGGTGATCTGGATTACCACCACAAATCCATGTAATCTTTGATCACCAGTGATCTTGATTACCTTCTATTTTTGTATTCATTTTTTACCCCCACATATTTACCAAATTGACGACCTTACCCTTTTCTTTTATTTTAATTACAAAATTGCCAACTGCTGAAATATAAAAGGAAATGTCAGTTTTTCCCTAATTCATGTTCGACTGTTCTGTACTTATTTGAAAACCAAACCCTAGCCTCCTCTGCGCCGTTGCAATTTTTGGTCTCACCGTCACTCTCACCGGTCGCCTATTTCATTTCCTTTGAGATTGATAAGGGTCTTGTTAGCTTTCTTGCTGTGTTGGAGAATAGTATGTGCAAGTTGAGGGACATAATGCCCTGCATAGCTTTCACCTGATATGTAAAATTCCCTGCCTTTGTATTCTGGAAACCTCTCGAACCAGTTTGACAAGAAGACGTAATTATCCGCAGTTGTCTTGCTATCTCCACTCTTATCATAGTCTGATGTTCTGTTCGAATATGAAAATCCTACCCCAGCAGGAGACTCCAGGAACAACACATTTGCAGCTGCAATTTTTTTTACCAAAAATAGCATAATGTCAAATTTAATCAACTTTTACTTGAACAAGAACCTTTAAGAATGAAATGAAATGAAATTGCAAAGAATATTGGTACATATTTGAGTATTTCAAAGAATATTTATGTGTCATATGTATATAGGCATGCTGGTGGGCGGTGAAATCAGATTATTGGCCATGTGCTCATGGCATAGCTGCATATGAACAGAACCATAAGTTTAGACATGGAGAAGAGGGAAGTGAAGTTATACATTTTCTGTACTTGTTTCTGTTTTATGTCAGATTTTTTTAAAAAACAAAATTGGTACTTCCAACATATGTTTGTTATATGCATTGTGAGTTTCTTAAACATCTTCCAGCATATTTTTCTCTTCTTAATATCTAGTTTAAACCTTGTTGCTAGACGCTAGTTGCTACTTGAAATGTCATTATTTGAGAATGTATATATCAATTATTATTTAAGAATGTTATTATATGAACTCCCTGTTTTCCGGTGTTAGAAAAAAAAATCAATTAGCCAAAATTAGTTTACAAATCATTGATAGGAAGTGTTAGAGAAATGGAAAAATTTGGATAAAAACAAAGCTTTGTTTATATTATAGCATGAGGGTAACAAGGTCTTTTACAAGTTTGTACTAATTTTTTAGGGGTGATCGTCCTGATTTTACCAAACATGGTGATCAAACATCACCAGTAATCTTTGATCACCCACCAAATAAGAATTGGCAAAGATTACCATTAATCTTGCATCACTGGTGATCTTAGATCGCTAGTGATCTGGGGGGTGATCCTAACAAAATGCCCCCTTACTTTGTTGTAACTTCGGATATCCAAGGAATTAACCAAACAAATAATTAAAGCGGAAACAACAAAACAAATTTTCTTGTGGACCTATGCCACAAATCTCCACTATCAAATCGACCAATTACAATCAACAATCACAACAATCTCTCTAGCAAACTCTCAATTTAATCAACCCAACATGGGTGATTCTCTCACAACAACATAAAGCTATCTTAGCTTTCTCTCTCTCACAATCTCTCACACACAAAAAAAAAAAACTAAACATAAACTGCTTATTTATACTAAAACAAACTTGGACTTCAAGAATACCTTTCCTCTTAGGATTCTTGTCTACCAATCAAAATCTCTAGAAAATCCTAATCCAAATCTAATTAGGAATTGGGTCAAAATCCCAACAATCACCACCTTGACTCAAATTCCTTCATCAAAGCTTAATTGCTCCACCCTTTAACTAAATCTGCAAAAAGTAACTTTCTTCTTTGTTGACAAATCCACATCCTTCTTCTCAATTTGATGGGAAGATACCGACCCATCTCCTCTAATTGTGCTTCCAATTAACTCATACAGATTCTTTGAATTCTTCACTCCTTTCATCATAGTCATCGAACCTTTGGTGATCTTCAAGCCTCCACCTCGGCAAGAATATCCATAACCCAAGCTATCCAACTTTCCAAGCGAAATCAAATTCCTTGTAAAGTTTGGAACATACCTCACATTCCCAAGAATCTTGACACTTCCATCATGCAAACAAAGTTTCACACTACCAATGCCTTCAATTTTTTCTTCATCATTATTTGCCATGTAAACAGGCTTATCACACTTCTCAAGCTTCGAAAACCATTATCGCTTTGTGCAAATATGTTCAGAACAAGCAAAATCAAACACCCACATATCTCTAGTGTCTTTCTTTTCTTCTTGCACCATCAAAACAACATCTTCATCAGAATATTCCTCACTATCAGCAGCAGCAACATTAACACCACCCTTATTCTTCTCTTTAGATTTCATGAAATCCTCCAAATCTTCCATTAACTTCTTGCAGTAGGCTTTTATGTGGCCCATCTCATGACAATAATAACATTCCTTGCTACTCATATCTACCCTTGGCCTCGAACTTGATCTTCCTCTTTCATTGAATCTACCCTTTGATCTCGCATCATTCTGATCTCTTCTATTAGTTCTTCCACGCTCCACCATGAGAGCACCATTCTCTTCATCTTTCTTTTCAGTTTCTTTCAATCTATCATACTCAAAAATTGCAGAAGTCACATCTTGCAAGCTCAAGGTTTTCCTACCAACCATCAAAGCTCTAGTCACAGGATCATACTTGTCAGTAAGAGAATTAATCAACAAAACTGCTTTATCAACCTCTTTCATGACTTCATCCACACTTGCCAACTGAGTAACCAATCTATTGAACTCGTTTAGGTGTGCCCTTAAACTTGTTCCCACCTTCATCTCCAATCCAAATAATTCTCTCTTCAAACACAACATATTAGTAATCGATTTTGACATATAAATCGATTCTAACTTATCCATCAGCTCCTTTGGGATTTTCACATCTAACACATCATACTTAATTTCAGTGGCAAGAGACAAACGAATTGTACTTACTGTTTTTCGTTGAATATCTCTCCACCTGTTGTCACTCATCGCTGAAGGCTTATCAGCTTCAAGCACATCTCCCAATCCTTGTTGTACTAACACATCTGTTACCATACTCTGCCACATCTGAAAACTGTTCATTCCATTAAACTTCTCAATCTCAAACTTCAAAGCTGATCCGCTGCTTTCAGTCATCTCTAATCAACCAGGCTCTGATACCACTTGTTGTAACTTCGGATATCTTAGGAATTAACCAAACAAATAATTAAACCGGAAACAACAAAACAAATTTTCTTGTGGACCTATGTCACAAATCTCCACTATCAAATCAATCAATTATAACCAACAATCATAACAATCTCTCTAGCAAACTCTCAATTTAATCAACCCAACATGCGTGATTCTCTCACAATAACATAAAGCTATCTTAGCTCTCTCTCTCTCACAATCTCTCACACACAAAAAAACTAAACACAAACTGCTTATTTATACTAATACAAACTTGGACTCCAAGAATCCCTTTCCTATTAGGATTCTTGTCTACCAATTAAAAATCTCTAGAAAATCCTAATTCAAATCTAATTAGGAATTGGGTCAAAATCCTAACATACTTGCCCTAACTATTTAGTTAGATTTTGAGGGGATTTATCATGTGTTTCGTTGATGACCGATCACTTTACATAATTTCAGGTACAATATCTTTACATAATTAAAATAAAAAGTTTCATGACTATAAATTATAATATTATATATTATAATCGAAAAATAATTATTAGAAGTAAATTATTAATTACAATTATAGTAAATTATTAATATCTTTCCATAATTTAAAAAATTTAAATATTAGATTTACAATATCTTTTTATAATTAATAATAAAGTTGAATCATCTAAAAAAAAGTTAAATGACTAAAAAAATACTAATTAAAAAATTATTATACTATAATACTAAGGGTATTTATGAAATTTCCCAATTAGAATTTTGGAATTTGTGATTTTATATAATAATAATAAAATAATAATAATAATATAATTTAATAATATAAGATAGTAAAATAGTAAGATAATATATTATTGTATTTGATTATATAAATGATAATCTTTTATATATTTCTCCCTTAAAACAACAATCTTCGCTCCGTCCCTGGAAATTGGTTCTTTTATGGAGTTGTTTACTATGAATGTTCTTTTATTTTATTTTTTAAAATCAATGTTCTTTTATCTCTTGGTTACTCATGTTCAAGTGATTCTTAATAAGTTCCAACCCTATACGGAGGAGACGTGTCACACAACCTGCTTCACTTGAAGTTTGCCTTGGCCAAGGTGTGCATCCCGGCCAAATTGCTGCACAACTCAAGTTTCTCCCTGCGAATCACTTTGGTTAACATGTCCGCAACATTCTTATCAGTGTGAATCTTCTTCACCTGCAATTCTTTATCTTCCGTTGCCATACACAACCAATGGTACCTAACATCAATGTGCTTTGTCCTAGCATGGTACATGGTATTCTTACTCAAATCCAAAGCACTCTGGCTATCACAAAATACCACATACTCTTTCTGACTTAAACCCAATTCATGAAGAAATCTTTTCATCCAAAGCATTTCCTTACCTGCTTCGATAGCTGCAATATATTCAGCCTCTATTGTCGACAAGGCAACACACTTCTGCAATTTAGACTGCCAAGAAACAGCTCCCCCGCAAAAGTAAAAATGTAACCTGAAGTAGATTTCCTACTATCAAGATCACCCGCCATGTCTGCATCTGTAAACCCTTCAAAAATTGTCTGTGTAGTCCCAAAACTCAAGCACATCTTCGAAGTACCTCTCAAGTATCTGAAGATCCACTTCATCGCTTCCCAGTGTGCCTTTCCCGGATCGGAAAGAAATCTGCTCACTACACCAACTGCATGAGCTATGTCAGGTCGTGTACAAACCATGAGATACATCAATGAACCCACTGCAGAGGAATAGGGAATGACCGACATCTCATCTTTCTCTTTCTCACTTACAGGACAAGATTTCTTGGTCAACTTGAAATGATTAGCAAGTGGTGTGCTAACTGACTTAGCATCCTGCATGTTGAATCTCTTCAGTATTCATTCAACATACTTCTCCTGTGATAACCACAACTTTCCAGCTTTCTTGTCTTGGATAATATCCATACCCAAAATCTGCTTAGCTGGACCTAAATCTTTCATATCAAAAGACCTAGACAAATCATCTTTCAACTTACTAATCAATTCAACATATTGCCCAACAATCAACATATCATCAACATAGAGCAAGAGAATAATTAAATCATTACCAAATGATCTAAAATAAACACAAAGATCTGCTGCAGTTCTCGTAAAAAGATGACTCACCATAAAGGAATCAAACTTCTTATACCACTGCCTCGGAGCTTGTTTCAAGCCATACAAGCTCTTCTTCAACCTGCAAACCATGTGTTCCTTCCCTTTAACCTCAAAACCCTCTGGTTGGTCCATGTAAATTTCTTCTTGCAAATCACCATGCAAGAATGCAGTCTTAACATCAAGTTGTTCAATCTCAAGGTTCAAACTTGCAGCTAGCCCAAGTACAACTCGAATGGAACTCATCTTCACAACTGGAGAGAAAATCTCATCAAAGTCAATACCCGCTTTTTGTGCGAAGCCTTTTACCACCAAACGAGCTTTGTACCTCACTAGCTTGTTACCATCTTTCTTCAACTTGAAAACCCACTTGTTCTTAAATGGCCTTTTACCTTTTGGAAGCTCAACCAACTCATAGGTGCCATTTTTCTGCAAAGAATCCATTTCTTCTTGCATTGCTTCCAACCATCGCTGCTTATCTGAAGTATACTGCAAATCACGGAAGCTCTCTGGCTCCCCATCATCAGTAAGCAAAAGATACTGAGAACTAGGATACTTGGTGGATGGAATATGCCCCCTGGTCGATCTCCAAAGCTGAGGCTCAGTGTTCTCAGGTAGGGGTGGTTGCTCCCCCTGCTCAATACCCACTGCATCCGGTTGTGCAATGTCATCATCACCATCCAACTCATCATTACCTATAGCTGGCTCATCTGTACCAAGTTTTGTACCTTGTTCATCTCCACCATCTGTGGCTCTCCTTGGTGGAACTGTTGTCGGTATCATATCATCATCATCATGAACAACCCGAGAAGTCTTTTCCTTCTTCTCAAAATCAGCTATGGTCTCATGTTCATGAAAGACAACATCTCTGCTTCTAACAATCTTTTTCTTTTCTGGATCCCAAAACCTATAACCAAACTCCTCACCACCATAGCCAACAAAGATACAAGAAGTGGCTTTACTATCAAGTTTTGATCTTTGTTCCTTAGGCACATGCAAGAAAGCCTTGCATCCAAATACCTTCAAATGAGCATATGAAGGATCTTTACCTGACCATACTTTCTCCGGTATGTCAAAGCCTGAAGGAGCCAATGGAGACCTGTTGATTAGGTAGCAAGCAACCTTGACTGCTTCACCCCAGAATGCCTTAGGCAATTTAGCCATCCTAAGCATGCATCTCACTCTCTCCACAATGGTGCGATTCATCCTTTCAGCTACACCATTATGTTGGGGTGTTCCAGGTTCTGTCAATTCATGCCAAATCCCATGCTTTGAACAATATGCAGCAAAGTCATTGGATGTGTACTCACCACCATTATCTGTCCAAATACACTTCAAGGGTAACCATGTTTCCCTTTCAACTATGTCATGAAATTTCTGAAACACCTGTAGTACCTGGCTTTTGTATCTCACACAAAACACCCAAGTTTTTCGTGAAGCATCATCAATAAAAGTAACAAAGTATCTATTACCACCTAAAGACTCCACCTCCATGGGACCACAAACATCATAATGAATCAATTCCAATCTATTTTCTTTCCTAGTAGCAGGTATACGGAAAGAAACTCTACGATGCTTACCAAATAAACAATGATCACAAGAGTTAACAGTCAAACCTTTACCTTTGGCTGAGGGTATAGGAATGAGGGACTGTCTCACCAAAAGCAGCAACCCTTTCTCACTCAAGTGTGCCAGCCTGTTATGCCACAAATTTGGTGAAACATCATCTTCCACTGCATTGACATTGTTTCCACAATGTTTCAACCAAGTCTTGTACATAGTGCAACATAAACTTCCCTTTGCAACTAGTAAAGACCCATCAAAAAGCTTCCATTGTCCATCCTTTTGCCGACTCTCATATCATTCCTTATCGAGGACATTAATTGCAAGCAAGTTCATTCTCAAATCTGGAATGTGTCTCACATTCTTCAAAGTCAATGTGCAACCAGTACTAGTCTGAACAACAATGTCACCAATCCCCACAATCTGCGACACACTCTTGTTTCCCATCCTGGTTTCACCAAAGTCTCCTGCTTTGTAAGTTGTAAACAACTCCCTTTTGGGAACACAATGATATGTCGCGCCTGTGTCAACAATCCACTCAATAGAAGGATCAGCTACATGGTTACAATCACCATGTCCACAAATCAATGACACTGTCTCCTCATCAGAAACAACTACAGTCACATTGCAATCTTCCTCAGAATTCTTCTTGTTCTTTCCATCTTTCCGTTCTTGCTTCAAGAGCTTGCAGTTTCGCTTGAAGTGACCAACTTTACCACAGTGATAACACTTCACTGGTTCCCTAGACTTGGATCGGTTCTTAGACTTACTCCGACCCCTGGAGCCTTGACCTTTTTCCCTGGATCTCCCCCTGTTCTCTGTGACAAGTGCTTGATTAGACCCAGATTCTCTATTGGTTCTCCTTGCTTCTTCATTTAACAAAGCATCCTTTGCCATCTCCATAGTTACTTTCTTGTCTGGAGCAGAGTTAGTGACCGTGACAACTAACGTATCCCAACTCTCCGGCATAGAACCCAATAGAAACAAAGCATTTACTTCTTCACAAAGATCAATCTTCATAGTCAACAATAGATTTAACATCTCCTGGTAGTCACCCAAGTACTCGGCCATGGATTGTCCCTCTTTATACTTCATATTCGAAAGCTTTCTAACTCCAAAAGCCTTGTTCATGGGGCTTTTCCTCTCATACAATGCAGCCAATTTTTCCCAAGCAGCATGAGCGCTTTTCTCCTGCGTCACATGGTGAAAGACACTAATATCAACCCATTTTCTTATTGTGCCCAACGATTTCCTGTCAAGCTTCTTCCAATCATCATCTGACGTATCACTTGGTTTACCCGAATCACCCAATACCGGATCATACAAGTCCTTGCAGTATAGATGATCCTCCATCATCGGTTTCCAAATATTATAATTTGTAGCTGTTAGTTTCATCATGGAACCACTATCACTCTCCTTGATTCAAAGCTGTAACCTAGCTCTGATACCAGTTATTGGGAAGGCCTGCAATAATATACACGTGCGGAAGCAAACAAATACCAATCCCACAGATAACAAACCAACAGCAATATCCAAACCAATAATCCAAAGCAGTTAAAATAATTAACCAATCCACCAAGCAGATATATCTCAACCAAGCAAACAGTAATCTGAACTGGTAACAATTAAGAAAAATAAAGAACACCAAGATTTACGTGGAAAACCCTTCAATGTAAAGGGAAAAACCACGGGGCAAAACCGGATAAAAATCCACTATGAGAAATAAGCAATTACAATAGTTCAAGTCTAAGCTAATTGCCCAAAACCTAAACACCAACAAATTGGAACTAAAATACAATGATTACCTCTTTGGATCACCAAGAAATCATCCCAAATAAACACAATTTGTTGCCCTTATTTCTCACCCTTACTCTCTCTATGGAGTAAGAACCAAACCCCTTACAAGCTTCTTGTAAGAATTAAAGGAGCAAAATCACCTTATTGCTCCCACCATGTGCGTCGCTAATCACCTTGCCATACCGCAAGAATCCCCCGCACGGGGGAGAGATGAGAATTCACAAGTGAATCGGGGGAGATTGTTAAGGGATTCACATTTGAGGGAACATCCCACATCATGAAGAGATGGGTTGTTGGAGTAGCTTATATACATGAAGGACCCAAGAAACCATTAGTCTAGACTTTTGGGTTCAGGATTGGTGTTCGACATGTATATGGGCTACTCGGTGGGTTTTGCTGAAGCAGACAAGGTCCGATTCCTCTCCCAACAGTTTAATTATTAATGAAATTTACCTTTTAAAAAAACATTGATCAACTTCAAAATGCCCTGGCTCCTAAAGCTAGCAACCACTTGTTCAGTTCTTTCCTCAATCGCTGTAGCATGTGTGGCAAGTCAAGTCTGATCAGCCAATTTTCTACTAACATTGAATGGTTTGTACTTGCTCGTTATTAGCCTCAAAATTGAATTATCTAATTATAGATCAGAGGGAAAGGAATAGTCCACAAATATCCAATCAATGTAAGGAAACAGACAAAAGTTTATGAAAACTCAAAAGGTTTCATATTGTTAATTAAAATACAAGGAAAATGGAAAGGAAAAAGTCACAATCCAAACTATTATTTTTTGGACCACACGAACAAAAAATCTTAAAATAGCTCCTCATAAATTTTCAGTGTCTTTACTTTTCCCTTTATGAAATACAAAAAAAAACCAATTTAGGTTAGTTGAGTTAGTAAGTAGTAAACGCTTTGGACTTTTGCTTCTAAGGTTTGTGGTTCGAATCATGCCAACGGTTCTAGTTGATGGGTGATCTATAAGTACCACTGTAAGGCCTTTTTAAGGCTTATGTCATACCTTGATCCTAGACTGCAATAGCCTCCCCTCACTTAAATTATTTTCACTTAAAAAAAAAGAAATAACAAAAAAAAAAAAGCTCAGTGTCTTTATAAATTTACCTCATCTTTTATTTACAAAATAGATGGACAAAGGCATAAATGCCTATATGTTGTTAGCCACAAATTGATTAAGTAGGGGAAAAAAGTATCATTGAAAGCTGATTCAGTGACAAAATGGTTGTCTCCATTTTATTGAATGTAATTTTTTTAGTGATGTTATTTACCCGCCTAATTCTACCGTCTAATATCCCGTCTGATGTGGCATTGGAAAAAATTAACCATAATTTCTAAAATCCTATTCAATAATATTACCCTACAATCAAGAGATTGACCCTGCAAATTCTCCTTATTTGTAACTAAGGGTTAAACCTGTAATTAATTTGTTACCTTAATTATCAGGCAAGATAACTGAACAGTAAAATCAGGCGTGGCAAAAAGTATTTTCCTTTAAAAAAAAAAATTATTGAATGTTATCTTGAATTATCGTGTTACCAAATTAAAAAATCGGTAGCAAATGGATCCCATTTTGACCCCTTTGCACTGGAATTATGCAGGGGTTATTTGCACTATATACTTGAGTACTGTTTAGTAATAGCACTTCGGGTACTCTTTTATAGGCCATTTAATATATATAATAAATACACGGGTACTTGCAAAGCTAAATTATGGTCTGAAATGGCTCTCTGCACATTAGCAATGTGGTTCGCTCTACTTCTTTTTCTTTTCCTTCTTCCTTTTTTGCTTCTCTTGAAAAGGAATACAAAACTAGTTCTTCCACCAAGTCCTCCAAAACTTCCAATTTTAGGCAATTTACACCAAGTTGGACCATTGCCTCATAGCTCCTTTCGGAATCTCTCCAACAAATACGGTTCCGTCATGCTCCTCCGTCTCGGCCGTCTATCAACAATCGTAATCTCTTCCGCCGACGCCGCAAGTGTAATCTTAAAGGACCATGACCTTGATTGTTGCAGTAGACCTTTCTTGGTTGGTCCCGCAAGACTTTCCTACAATTGTTTAGACATAACATTTTCACCCTACTGTGATTATTGGAGAGAGATTCGGAAACTATGTGTTGTCGAACTCTTTAGTTTGAAGAGGGTGCAATCGTATCGATTCATTCGTGAAGAAGAGGTTTCTTCCATGATTGATTCAATCTCTCGATCTTCAAATTCTGGCACTACTCCTGTTAATCTCACCGAAAAGCCATTTTCTCTCACGGCCAATAACATTTTCAGGATGGCTTTTGGCAAGAAAACTGATAAGGTAAGTGGGTTTAAAAATAACGATGGGTTTGAAGGAATAGTTCGTGAAGCCATGGCTGTTTTGGGAAGTTTCGCTGCATCTGAATTCGTTCCATACGTGGGTTGGATCATCGACAGGCTTACAGGTCTTCATCAAAAGATTGAGAATGTATTCCATAAGTTGGATGCCTTATACGAACAAGTTCTTGCTGACCATCTCAACCCTGGGAGAACAATTATTGATGGTCATGAAGATATCGTTGATGTGTTGCTGAGAATACAGAGGGATGGAGTTAAATTTGGTGGAGCTCCTCTCAGTAACGATAGCGTTATGGCAGTCATCACGGTAAAAAAATTTATGCCAAAAAGAAAACTTCGTAAAAAAATTAACATAGAATTTTTGTTTCCTTGTCTGAAATTCTTTTGTGTTGGGTACATCAGGATTTATTTTTAGCCGGGGTTGAAACAGGTGCAACTACTGTCAACTGGGCGATGGCGGAGCTTGCTCGGAATCCCAGAGTGATGAGAAAAGCACAAGATGAAGTTAGAGCTATTGCCGGTAAAAATGGTATGGTTACAGAAGATGAAATTGATCAGCTTCAATACCTCAAGATGGTGGTGAAAGAAACTCTGAGATTGCACCCTCCAGCAGCCCTGTTAGTACCTAGAGAAACCATATCACATTTTCGAATCAACGGGTTCGATATTCTTCCCAAAATGCTGATACAAGTTAACGTTTGGGCAATTGGTCGAGACCCCAAGTACTGGAAAAACCCAGAAGATTTCTTCCCAGAAAGGTTTCGTGATAGCTCCATTGATTTTAAAGGACAAAATTGTGAGTTCTTGCCGTTTGGTGGCGGTCGAAGAAGCTGTCCTGGGATATATTTGGGAACGAGATTGGTAGAGCTTACACTCGCAAATCTCTTGAATCGTTTTGATTGGGAAATGCCCTTTGGAATGAAAAGTGAGGATATTGACATGGAAGAGGTAAGTGGTCTTACTGTCTCTAAGAAAACACCCCTCCAACTTGTGCCAATTGACAGGGTATTAACTGGAGGATAGACTTACCTCCTTTAAAAATCTGCTTTTCAGAGTTCAGTCTTGAAATTCCTTTGATTAACTTTGACCAAAAGATGTAAGAGTTGTTAAGATATTGAAGGGGATGAAGACTGGTTAAGTAATCTTGTGGAGAAAAATAAGAAACGTGGTAACAAGTTAAATAAGAAGCTTAAGTTATAAAGAGTAAAGTCACTGGAGTTAAAGTAACAAATAAGTGAAGTAGTTAATGTGCTGACTTTTGAAACATAAATCCTATCTTGATGGAGGAAGATGAAGCAATCTTGGAAATTGGGGAAATATTAGACATCTCTTTTGATTGGGATGATAGATTGATTTTAAATGAATTTAAGACTACGGAGGAAGACGGTTAGGATTATTGTCTTTGATCTTTTGATCACCTATAAGTTGTTTTATCATGTTTTTGTAAGATTGGTTCTTTTATGTAGTTGTTGTCTTTGATCTTTTGATCACCTATAAGTTATTTTATCATGTTTTTGTAAGATTGGTTCTTTTATGTAGTTGTCTAGCTGCCAATGTTCTCTATCTCTCCATGTTAGAAAGATTGGGAGAGATTGATTAAAAGGTCTTTCTTTATAAAGATTGGTTCGTGGGATTGGTGTAGTGATTTGGGAACTAACATGAGTGGTTTATAATTACTCGTTATATCAGCCTCAAAATTGAATTATCTTATAGATTAGACGGAAAGGAATAGTACTCCACAAATTATCCAATCAATGTAAGGAAACAGACAAAACTTTATGAAAACTCAAACGTTTCATATTGTTAAGGTACAAGCAAATTTTGGCCAGAAAAAAAAAGTACAAGGAAAATGGGTTAGGAAAAAGTCACAATCCTAATTATTATTTTTTGGACCACACGAAAAAAATCTTAATATAGCTGCTTATAAATTTTCAGTGTCTTTACTTTTCCCTTTATGAAATACCAACAAAAAAAAATCAGTGTCTTTATAAATTTACCTTATTTCTCTCCCTTTCTTATTTTCAATAGATGGACGAAGGGATGAATAAATGCATATATGTTGTTTGACACAATTGAGAAGTGGGAAAAAAGAAACAAAAAGAAAAGTTTCATTGAAAGCTAATCAGTGGCAAATTTTGATGGTGGTTGTCTCCATTTTATTGAATGTTACTATCTTATTTTGAAGAAATTATTGAATGTTATCTTGACTTATCGTTACCAAATTAAAAAGATCGATAGCAAACCGATCCCATTTGACCCCTTTGCACTGAAAATAAGTAGGGTTTATTTGCAATATACTTGAGTACTATTTAGTAATAGTACTTCGGGGACTCTTTTTTAGGCCATTTAGCATATAAATACACAGATACTTGCAAAGCTAAATTACGGTCTGAAATGGCTCCCTGCACCTTAGCAATGTGGTTCGCACTACTTTTTCTTTTCCTATTATCTTTTCTGCTTCTCTTGAAAAGGAATACAAAACTAGTTCTTCCACCAAGTCCTCCAAAGCTTCCAATATTAGGCAATTTACACCAACTTGGCACATCGCCCCATAGCTCCTTTCGGATTCTCTCCAACAAATACGGACCCGTCATGCTCCTTCGTCTCGGCCGTCTTTCAACTGTCGTAATCTCTTCTGCCGACGCCGCAAGAGTGATCTTAAAGGATCATGACCTTGATTGTTGCAGTAGACCTTTCTTGATTGGCCCCGGCAGACTTTCCTACAATTGTTCAGACATATCGTTCTCACCCTACGGTGATTATTGGAGAGAGATGCGGAAACTATGTGTTGTCGAACTCTTTAGTTTGAGGAGGGTGCAATCGTATCGATTCATTCGTGAAGAAGAGGTTGCTTCCATGATTGATTCAATCTCTCAATCGTCACACTCTGGCACTACTCCGGTTAATCTCACGGAAAAGGTGTTTTCTCTCATGGCTAATAACATTTTCAGGATGGCTTTTGGCAAGAAAACTTTTGAGGAAAGCGGGTATAAGAGTAACGATGGATTGGGTGTTGTTCGTGAAGCCGTTCTCGTTTTGGGAAGCTTAGCTGCATCTGAATTCTTTCCATATGTGGGTTGGATCGTCGACAGGCTTTCAGGTCTTCATCAAAGGTTTGAGAATGTGTTCCATAAGTTGGATGCTTTATTTGAACAAGTTCTTGATGACCATCTCAACCCTGGGAGAACAATTATTGATGGTCATGAAGATATCGTTGATGTGTTGCTGAGAATACAGAGGGATGGAGTTAAATTTGGTGGAGCTCCTCTCAGTAACGATAGCATCAAGGCAGTCATCATGGTAATTAAGCTACAAGATCTTAGTACATACATTAACAAAGAATTTTTGTTCCTTTTCTGAAATTCTTGTGTCGGGTATTATGAATATCAGGATTTATTTTTAGCCGGGGTCGAAACAGGTGCAACCACTGTTAACTGGGCGATGGCGGAGCTTGTTCGGAATCCCAGAGTGATGAGAAAAGCACAAGATGAAGTTAGAACTATTGCAGATAAAAATGGTATGGTTACGGAAGATGAAATTGATCAGCTTCAATACCTCAAGATGGTGGTGAAAGAAACTCTGAGATTGCACCCTCCGTTAGTCCTGTTACTTCCGAGACAAACGATGTCTCATTTTCGAATCTATGGATATGATATTCTTCCCAAAACGCTGATGCAAGTGAATGTTTGGGCAATCGGTCGAGACCCCAAGTACTGGAAGAACCCAGAAGATTTCTTTCCGGAAAGGTTTTGTGATAGCTCCATTGATTTTAAAGGACAACATTGTGAGTTTTTACCGTTTGGAGGCGGTCGAAGAAGCTGTCCTGCAATATATTTGGCAACAAGACTGGTGGAGCTTACACTCGCAAATCTCTTGAATCGTTTTGACTGGAAGATGCCCTTTGGAATGAAAAGAGAGGATCTTGACATGGAAGCGGCAGCTGGTCTCTCTCTCTCCAAGAAAACACCGCTCCACCTTGTGCCAGTTGACAGGGTGCTGCAATTGCCACAGGATCATACAGTAGAGTGAAGGGTGGACTATACCTCGTCTTAGAGATCTGCTCTTCAGATGATAGTCCTGAAATACCTTTGATAAAGTTCAAAGCAAAATGCAATCATTTTTTGATAAACAGAGATCTTTGAAATAATACAGAGTAGACCTAAATTAATTAGGGAGTTAGTTCTCAACTTCTAGTCACCTTGTACCGGTAGCATTGGTTTAGGGGTTTTCAGAAAATGTCTATCCAATTGAATTCTTATGAGTTAACAGCAATATGTCTGAAGCATATGATGTTTCTAACAGAGTCCACTAAAAATAACAGCGCAAACATAAATGGGGTTGCGATAGGAAACTAAATAGAACAATGCAAGGTAGTCTCTAGTGCTTTTTAACATGCTAACTGCTCTATTTTTTCATAGTGCAGGTTCTACATACACTGCAAAATTGGAAAGTACTCTAGGAGCAAATTGTATGAGTAGATATTTATGACTGCTGTTATAAGCCAGAAATAAATATAGCATAATCTTATTCATAAATCATAGGCAATATGTAATGCAATCATGAGAAAGATTCACTTCCCCTAAATACCTTCTAGTGCCTAACCTGCATAAATGTGCTATAATTAGCAATTTCATGAACCGAATAAAACAGAGTACATGTTGAATAGTGATCCAATAGAGGAGAGTCATCGATAATTAGATGAATATCTGTTCATGGAAAAAAAAAATCTGAGAAGGTTGACTCGCTTACAGGATTGCCAATTTACCATTGGAGGAAAATGAGATAGAGACGCAGACAGATTATATGCATACATGGGAAAGTCTAGGTGCCGTATCATCTTGACAACAACAATCACCATAAGACAAATTATAAAGAAATCAGCATGACAGCAACTGCACCATATAAGCAACACCAACAATAAAAATTCACTTTGGCTGAAAGTAATGTGAGTATACAAAGAACTGCATGGAATTAATATGCATCCACTGAACTTTTTTGTTCGATTTGAGAATTCATTTGCTTTTCTTCTTCTTTGTTCTTTTTGCACTTTTTGAAAATAAATGAACAGAAAAGAAAAGGCAAAAGGAATAGAAATCAGAAAACAAATAGCAAATAACAGAAAGCAAAAGGCAAAAGCAACTATTGCCAAACCTAAGGCTATCTTGAAAGCCCATTCAATTCCACTTCCTACAACAGCATGAAAAAACAAACAATGAAGACCAAGTTTAACATACTCACCTGTTTAAATGGTCAGAGAAGCACAGCAGGAAATTATCTTTCCAGTCCAAGCTTTCATATATGATAATGCCCTGAAATGAAGGAGAAAGATATGGAAAAAGAAAGAAAAAGGAGAAACCCTCAAAATGACAATAAGAACAATATATAATCAAAAAAGATGCCAACAAAATGACAATATTAATGGGTTCGATTACAAAGATCATAGAAAGATTGGTCACCCATGAAATCATTAACAAGAAAATGTTAACTCAGTAGAAAATTGTTGCTAGGTCAAAATTATTGCAAATGAAGTGACTTCAAAAAAATGAGGTTGCTATTAACTGTATGAACTGACTTTTCTTCAATCTTATATATTGAAGCATGAAAGTTTGCAATAAATACACAGAAACAGAGTAAAATAAGAAAAAGGGTATAATCACAAAAGTGGTTCAGAGAGCGGTTCAGAAAGCTCCATTTCATTTGAACTATGTTGTTGCATCTCAGGTCTACGAATGCCTACAAAATCCAATCCAAGCCACTGCCACGGCCAACAAACATATCTGGCCCCATTTCGTCCCCTTGAGTCTTCCCGTGTTTCAAACTCTTCTAGCTGACGGCTAAGCTCCTCTACTCTATCCCTCAGCCTAGTCGCCCTCAAATCTGCCAGCCTCAAAGATTTCTCAGCTGCATCTCTTGCTGCCATGGCGGCAGCAGCAGTCTCTTCTTTGAATTTTAACTTCTTCTCTGATTCCAACATGGCTTGCTTCGCTTCTTCAAGCTCCTGTTTAACTGTTGAGAGCTGCAGATAGACATTAGGCATAAGCTCGGAAAATTCAGTAAAAGACCTCAGGAAAATAATAACACTTTTATGCACAAACCATCATCCAATCCCACACCCAAACATCCCCTAAGCATAGAAGCCTCAATTATAGCCAAACACCACAATGTTAAATAATCAATCTAAATTCTCCCTTTCCAAAAGTGCATGATATATATTAAACACCAACCATGAACCAGATAAGTACTTCTATTGAAGTATAACCAACCCTCACTAGCATTTGTTACTGTTATCAAAATTTTGTCTTTCATCTCATTTTACAATCCAAACGTGCAACTTCACTACGACTGTGTAGTTCAACTATAACTGTGAAGTTCAACTATAACTGTGACGTATCTGTTCTCTGCCTTTAAAATTAACTGTTCCTCTGCTTTTCTATACACAAAGTACTACAGTTCAAACAACCCCTAGATTCTACCACTAAATTGTAAATACTATTCTGGCAAAACTTCAATTTACTAAAAAATTATCACCAGAGACACCTTCTGCACTACATAACATTTAAATTAAAGAATGCCGTGGCAACTTAGCAATCATACCTGCGCTAAGAACTCTTGTTCAACAGCTCTTCCTGCAGCAGCCTCCTGCTCTGCAGCTGATTTCCATCTTGTAATTTCTTCCTCAGCAGCAGCAATGTCCATCATAAGTCCTTCAACCTTCATATGAATAAGTCAAGTCAGCATCAAATGTTATACATATAGCATAAAATGCACTCTAAGTCACTTCTTCTAACCTTAATAATTAGCCTACTATCTAGACACTGCATACTGGGAGGGAAAAAAAAAGGAACTAACATAAAGTCAGTTAACTATCAATAACAAATATGCTAACTTACACTTTCATTTGCTACTCTCTCCTTCTCTTCAAGCTCCTCTATGCGACGCAGTCTCTGGTTGAGCTCCTTGGCTTGGGCCTCCACATGTTCTTTAAGTACACTAGATTCTGCCCTTAGAACATAAACATGGTTTGCAGAAAAGAATGGCATATAGTCAGTTCATGCAGAATAACTCACTAAATTAACTTAACCTGTCTCACTCCGAATTCCTTGATTGAATTTTCGATATAAAAGCAGCATATGCATTTTTACTAGTTTGAAAAAACAGGTACCTTAATTCCTCCACAGAATGCTGCAGTTCAATGATCTCAAGCTGAGATGTTTTGACAATATTCTCCAAAGCTCCTGCCTGTACAAATTACATTAATTAATCAACAAGGAAAATGTAGGCTATGAAGCACTATGCAAACTATAGGAGCACTTCAACAAATCAATGCCAACAGAAAAAACTAACCAAATTGTATATTTCATCATGCTCCGAGTCCTGAGCTTCAGATTTATTCCCATCCCCAATGAGTTTACTAAACTTGAAGTCAATTCCAGCCTCTCTTAAACCATTCTCTGCAGTTTGAAACAACTCATTCGTTTTAGAATTATTTTCAGATACCATCCTCTTGGACAATGCACTCCTAAGCAAAGAGCCAATATGTTCTTTCTCCTTGATTAATCGACTAACAGTTTCATTCAAACCCTTCACTTCACGATTCTTCTCCTCCACTAAATCCTTTGTTTTCCCAACAAGAATTCTTGTTAACTCGTAGATAGATTCCATCCCTGCCAAACAAGCACGGATATTTTCCTCCAAATCTGTCTCTTGTGGAAGGAAAAAGGACTCAGATACATCTGACTGATCCATATTATCAGCATCAACAATCTTAATAACATTATACATCCGTTCATGAATTCTGGACACAAGATTCAACTGATCAACCAATAAAGGCCTCTGTAACTCCATCTTTGACTCCAAACCTTTCAATTTATCATCATATTCAATAGCTAAGTTCCTCAACTCCATCGATTCATTCTCCACCAAATGAATCTTCTCTGACATCTCCCTTTGGATCTCCTCAATCTTCACATCCTTTTCAGCAATATTCTTTTCCAAATCTTCAATTACTACACTTTTTTTTGCAACCTCTTCTCGTAACCCACTTATTGTAGCTTCAAGCTGAGAAACTTCAATGGCAATCTCGTAATTACGTTGCTCTATCTGCTCTCTTGCTTCATTTCTAGACTTCGCTGTGCTTTCAATCTGTTTAAGGAGCTCTTCAACGATTTCATTCGTTCTTTTGATTACTCCATATGCAACAGAGGGCAATCCGGTGTACTTTTGTGAACGCGGCAAACCTCCAGCAGCAAAATTCTTCAAGCTACTAACTTTCCCAGATATTTTTTCAATACCAGAAACCAGCATATGAGCAGAAGTCTCGATCTCCGATCGCAATCCATCTTTTCCCATGGTCACTTCCTCTAACTGCTTCGCCAAATCTTCATTCTGTTTCGTAACCTCGTCTTTGATCTTATTAGCTTCAGCCAATTGGGACGATACATTCTCATTCGATCTCAAAGCTTCCTCTTTCTCACGGATAGCTTCATCTCGTTGTCTCGTGGACTCATCTCGCTTCCTAATCGCCTCGTGAGCCAGAGCCTTCAATCGATTAAAAGATACCTGAAGTTCCGATTTTGAATTCTCCGCCGCTTCCCGAGCTTGTTTTTCGCGATCAAGCTCCGCCAAAATTTCACGGAATTTCTCGACCGAAACCTCATCTTGAAACGGCTCTTTTATGACGATCGGTACAGGCTCATCGGACTCCACGTCGCTGAGTACAGCATCAGCGTCCTCGTCGCCGGCACTCGCCATATATAAAACAACGTTAAATTCTGCTACAATCGATCAGTAAAAGAAAGACGTCGCATTCTATAAATGCAATCAAAACCCTAGAATTGTAAGCGGGTGAGGCA
Organism: Corchorus olitorius; assembly: GCA_001974825.2. Taxonomy (NCBI): domain Eukaryota; kingdom Viridiplantae; phylum Streptophyta; class Magnoliopsida; order Malvales; family Malvaceae; genus Corchorus; species Corchorus olitorius. The sequence goes on from AWUE01018253.1 coordinate 28,645, forward strand.
AATAACGGAAGGAAGGAACCGATTCAAGTTTGGGTGAGATGAAAAAGGAAGGTGATTAAAGTGGAAACAAAATAAACAAGTGATTGATTAATTGACTAATTGAAATTAATGCAAAATTCGAATTTGCTTAGGACTAAAGAGGTTTAAAGAATTTAGGGAAATAGCGGTGTCGTGTACCTAAAGGAGACGGAGACCCAGACGCTGGAGAACAAGAACACGATTAGCTACCAACCAGTCTTTCTCGGTCTCCTCCGTTTTGTGTTTTGTATTTTTGGTTTTCTTTTTTTCCTTTTGGCCCAGACTTTGGAGTTAATTTACTCGAAGAAGAAATTAGAAAACAATACTGTAATAATAAAAAATTAAAAAATAATTTTAAAGTTTTAAAAGGTTCTGTTTTGGTGAATTGGTGCAACGGTGGGGTTTCAACAGATTGGCTTTGAGAAGACGCCACGTTGAGTAGCCGTCTTTTTGGTCTGCGGGTTTAACGGGTGAGATTGATTAAAGAGGATTAAGTTGGGATTTGCTTTTATTTGTAATTAATTAATTCTTTTTTTTTATTTGTAAAATCAGGTCTAATCAGTAATTTTCCTTTTGAAAGTATTCCTATTCCATTCCATGGAAGTCCTTTTTTTTTTCTTTGTTTTCTTCTTTCATAATATACTCCTTATATGTTCTTATTTTACTTCTTACTAGTTATCTTTCATCTTTAACCATCATTTATAAAAAAAAAAACTCAAATATTAAAATTTTTAAAAATATGTATTGAAAATTTTATTATAAAGTAAGGTTTACAAATATTATTTTAAAAAATTATTTTACTAATACATTTTTTTTAGAAAAAGTATGGTCAAATTTGGAATTTGAATAACCAAAATGTGACAAATAAATATGAACAGAGGAAGTACAAAGACAGAGGCTAGAGGTAGAATTAGACCTTGAATTTATCATTTTAATTTTTAAACATAACAGTTTAGAGTAGTTATTTTAGATTTTATATAAAATATGGGGTTTGACCAAAGTGATAAAGGTTTAGATTTATGGTGGAAGGTATTTGGGTTCGAGCCTCCACAGACCCTTCTTGATAGGCGATTTGTAAATCCAAAAATATTTGTGATTTGCTCGAGCTTGAAGATGTTTATATAGAATGTAATTGCATCATACTCTAAATGACAAGGCTATTACCGTATATTTCATTCCTCTGTTCATAACATCAAACCTTTACTATTTGGCCAAATAAAACCCTTTCTATTTATTTTAATTAAAATAGACCTTGATGATAAGCAATATGCAAATTGAGTACATCAATTTCATGAATCATACAAATATATCATTAGTAGTAACATTTCTTTTTCTTTATAAGAAGCTAAAGGTTTTCATATGTAGCTGACCTTGACAAATAATCTTAAAACCATGAGTAACAGGCCAATTGATGAGTCAAAATTTCCATTAATGTGGAAATTTCTTGCATAATTTCTACGGACATTGACTATTGTTTCCCATTGCTTAAGCATTTCTTTACCCAAAAATCTCTTTTTCATAGTCATAGTCGCCAAGACAAATATTTTCCTTTAGGTTTACCCGCTTTTTGGAATTATCCCATCAATTTCCCCCCTGCTTTCTTCACAAGCCACTTTACATGTTCTTTCTTTTGTCAATAAGTGGGATTAAAGAAAAAGAAAAGCTTAGACTTGTTTAATGTTTTGCTTCGCTGTGTATCCCATGAACTTGTGCTCTTGAAGTATCTGAAGTTTCTAATTCTTTATTCTAACCCAAACCCAATAATCCTCTGTCTACAATTCTCTTTCTTGGCCCAATATAAATGCGGAAATCTAGTCATATTGGGCCAAACAAATCTCAACAAATCCTAAGATTATTATTTCTCTATTTTAAACTATATCAAACTATATAATATGGCTTTGGCCAAAAAAAAAGCTAAATAAAATATGGCATGAATGTTCATGTATTTTAGCTACTACACTTTTGCCAAGGGATGGAAATCAAGTCATCAACAAATGTTTAGCCATTGCTTCCACCTTTCCTGCAAATGGAAGGATGTGAAAGAAGTTGCAGAGCCATGTCCATCTATTGTTGGGTTGCTTTTGCAAGCAACAACTTATAAAACTTTTGAACTCTTCCGAAGCCTCATTTGGCAGGATTGGAGCTTCTGATCCGAAGCTGGTTATCAAAACTAGCTGCATCCAATTGGGCTTTTTCCCCGGTGGCAGAAATGGGAAATGACCCATAAAAAGCTCGAATAAACTCACACACAAACTCCAAATATCTGCTGCATAAACATATTTGCTTAAATCAAACATGTTGCGGTCCAATCTTTCTGGGCTCATATAAGCATAAGTTCCCACATAGATATCCCAATAGTCAGCTGCATCGTCCTCTCCCATTATTTTGCTGACCCCAAAATCACCAATTTTCACATTAATGTTCTTATCAACCAACATATTCGAAGGCTTGATCATTGTTTCCAAAACCGGACCGGATCGGCCGGTCGGACCGGTTTAATCGGGAACCGATGGCTTGTCCGGTCCTTAAAGGTGTGGGAACCGCGGTTAGTCAACATGGTCAACAATCAGGAAGAAATCGGTTGGACCGACGGTTGGATCGGGTTTTGACCGGATAGAACCGGTTTGATAGTTGAAAAGAATTGGAAAATTTTTTGAAGGTGGTGAGTTTTGAACCTACAACCTTGTGGGTAACAAAAAACATGCTTAAGCCACCGCACCAAATGGTTTTATGTGACATATATATACCTTATATAATATTTTTTTGGTCAGTACCTTATATAATATTTAAAAGGTAAAATACCAACAATTTCTATAAAATGCCCTTATAAGACCGGACCGGCGGTTGAACCGGTCGAACCGTTGACCGGAACCATCACCGGTTCCATTATCGGTCCGGTTTCAAAAACCTTGGGCTTGATATCCAAATGAAAAATATTGAATGCATGAAGGTAATTTAGGCCACTAAGAACTTGATACGCAACATGGGCAATCAAGGATTCGGAAAAAGGGGCATTGGCTTTAAGAAGTGTATCAAGTGTGGTTAGGAATTCACATGTATGAGAAACATCTTACATGATAAAAAGATGAGTTGTTTGAGTGACATATATACATCAAGACCTAAAAAAAAAAATGGATTTAGTAAGAGTGAGATTAATTAGCCCAACTTCTAACGATGGAATTCATGAAAAAATATCTAAACTCACTCATTTTCTTTTCCACTAGCCACTTACATTGCATCTAGATTGACTTTAGCATCAAAGAGGAGGGTCCATCCTAACAAACTCAAAGCCCCTTTCTCACCGTCTTTTACTTTTGCAAGCCACATAGAACTACTATTCTCGAAGTGGGTCACAACACTTTTTAGCATCAACATCCTCAATAATCATATACTAGAAATTATCTCAACGCATTTGCGTTAGTTTTTCCGTTTATGTTTGGAACTTGAGTAATTTTAATTCTAAATAAAAATTTTATTTTATGTAATAGCAATTAAATTAAATGAAAGGAAATATTGTTAAATTCTAATGTCTAATATTATTGTTAGATATTATTTTATGTTTATGTTTATGTTTATTTTATTTTATGTAATATTGTTAGAAAAAAATGGAGTTTTACTTTGATTATAATTCAATATTCTATATATTATTTGGAATTGTAAATGTATAATAATATATATTGGTTTTCTCTCAACCAATCAACTTTGGATAAATGTCAGTTATTATTATTATTATTATTCATAATTTTTATTAGTCTTTAATTTAAAACTTTTAGAAATTTTATTTTTTATTATTAGTATTTTCATACTAAAATTTCCTTAAATTTTATTTAGACTTTTAAATTTACACTCAAATTACCAATTTCTTTTAATAGGTAAAATTGATAACTTATAAATAAATATTAGGTTGATAAAACTTATGTCAAACTTGATAGATCACATTTTGTATATGTATATGCATAAACAAAAGCCGCAATATGCATTTCCTACCCACCATGTCATATGTATCTTCTAAGTGTTTGCCTATATATATTGTATATTTCTCATAAATCAACAAATATTACCCTTGAAATGATATGGGTCAAAATAGTTATTTTAGATATTATCTCTTATAAGAAATAAATTTTAATTTTTGAGATATGTCGCATGAGTTGCTTTTAAAATTTAGATATTGGAGAAAACTTAAATATATAATTGTGCAAAATTGATATAAAATTTGATGTTTGATTGAGTTCTTTTCCCTCCCATGAAGCAATTCAAGAAGAACATGTAAAAAAAAGAAGAGACAGCACAATGGTGGCATTAAGTCTTGATTAATTGCAATTCTATGCCTCTTGTGAGTACATCAATAATTTTAGATGGATTAGAATGGAGGGATATTTGTATTGTTCAAAATAAATGGCATAAAGGTTCAATTTATTAAAACTCAGCCTCTTCAAGACTATCTATCTCAATTCTAGGGTAGGGATGTCATTTCTATCCTCCTCATTTCATATGGAATTATATTTATCCTCAAATTGCATTTATCTTTAATCTACTACCAATCAATCTGATCTGATGTAAAGGAGACAACAAATTGAATATATATTAAAAAAATACTCTTATTCATCACATTTTTGTAATTGTAAATAAATGATAACCACCACGAAATTAGTTAAAGTACCTGACAGGTCCTTGTACTTACAAGAAAATGTCAATTTAGTCCCTTTACTTGCAAATATTAATCCATGTTGCCTTCTGTTGCATGATTGGTACAAGAAAAAAGAATATTTAAAGGTTTATGAATCATTTCTGAGACCCGTCAAAGGGCGAATGTTTTGGCCACAGAGACAGATGTAGGAAGTTGTAGCTCCACCAATGAAGACCAAAAAAGGTAGAAGGCAAGCCGAGAGGAGAAGGGAAGCTGATGAAGGTTGAAAACCCTTTGACAAGACTAAATTTCGCAAGCAGAGGGACTAAATTGACCCAAACCTATAAATATAGGGATTAAATTGATCGTTTTTTGAGTATAGGGACCAAATTGACTTTTCTTGTAAGTACAGAGACCTTCCGATTATTTTAACCCCACGAAATTTTTTGTTTTACAAAATTAAGCATTATATTATATGTACTACTGAAATGATACTGAAAAGTATCTAAAGTTTCTTTTTCTTTTTAAATGTATCTAAAGTTTCTAATTCTTTTATGTTCCAGCACAATCCCAATAAGCCCAAGTTTACAATTCTCTTGTTTGGCCCAATATAAATACTGAAATCTAGTCATATTGGGCCAAACAAATCTCACCAAAGATTATTACTCCATCTGTCCCTAAATAATTGTCGGTTTTTTGGATGAATCTGGTCCTATTTTAGAACCAAACTTATCCAAAAACCGACAGTTATCTAGGGAGAGAGGGAGTATTTTCTCTATTAAACTAATAAATATGGCATAAATTTTCATGTATTTTAGCTACTACACTTTTGCCAAGGGATGGACATCACCAAATTAATGTTCAACCATTGATTCCACCTTCCCTGCAAATGAAAGGATGTGAAAGAAGTTGCAGAGCCGTCCATCTGTTGTTGGGTTCCTTTTGCAAGCAGCAACTTATAAAACTTTTGAAATCTTCCGAAGCCTCATTTAGAAGGCTAGGAGCTTCTGATCCGAAGCTGGTTATCAAAACTAGCTGCATCCAATTGGGCTTTTTCCCTGGTGGCAGAAATGGGAAATGACCCACAAAAAGCTCCAATAAGCTCACACCCAAACTCCAAATATCTGCTGCATAAACATATTTGCTTAAATCAAACTTGTTGGAGTCCATTCTTTCTGGGCTCATATATGCATATGTTCCTACATAGATATCCCAATAGTCAGCTGCTTCGTCCTCTCACATTATTTTGCTGACCCAAAATCACCAATTTTCACATTCATGTTCTTATCAACCAACAGATTCGTAGGCTTGACATCCAAATGGACAATATTGAATGCATGAAGGTAATTTAGGCCACTAAGAACTTGATACGCAACATGGGCAATCAAGGATTCGGGAAAAGGGCCATTGGCTTTAAGAAGTGTATCTAGTGTTCCTGCATCCATATACTCCATTAAAATTGCTTTTTCATCCGCCATTGATGGATAGGTTCCAAGGCATTTGATGATGAAAGGGGAGTCGATTGAAAGCATGATTTTTATTTCCTGCGACGGTTGATAATAAGGCTGGTTAGCGTCAAGGTCGCCATGGATGATTTTCAGAGCATAGATTGACGAAGTTTGCCTGTGGCGAACCTTGTAAACGGTGCCGTAGTTACCATGGCCTAAAACGCAGAGTTTTTCCAAGTCAAGAAGGTTAGAAACAGCTTATTGGGCTTGACTTGAAACCGTTATGGGGTTAGAATGATGCATGAAGGGAATCAAATTCGAATTCTTGACTTCTAAAACAGGAAGCTGGAGACTAAGTTGAAATCTATGCTTAACTAGAGACATTAATAGAATCAAAGTGCAAGAAACTTAGAAGTTATTAGCCAGACGTGCTAAGGGCCTCTGTTATAATTGCGATGATCAATACAGGCCTGGCCATAAATGTCGCACAACCCCCTTCTTACTTCTGCAAGCTAACGAGGAGGAATCTGCTGATGATATACCCAATACTGATGGGTCATTGTCTTTATCGCTGGCCTCTCTACCATTACCACCGGAACCTCAGTTGTTTCCCGAGATTGACCCTTCCGATTTCCAGGTGTCTCTACATGGCTTATATGGTCATTCTTCTCTTAATACATTGAAGCTTGTGGGTGAAATTGCAGGGTATCAATTTTCCATCCTGGTGGATTCCGGTAGCACACACAATTTGATTCAGCCACGCCTTGCTCGTTTTCTTCAGTTGCCCATCCAGCCGGCGCCGCCATTTGCAGTAACAGTTGGTAATGGCGAAACCCTCCATTGTTTGGGTCAAGTGACTGATTTGAGAATGGGCTTGCAGGGCCATAATTTTCTATTGGATCTTTACTTGTTGGAAGTCAGAGGTGCAGACATAATATTGGGCATTCAGTGGCTCTCTCAGCTTGGGCCTGTATTGGCTGATTTTGCTGACCTGACCCTCACTTTTCTCCATGAAGGATCTCTTATAACTTTAGCAGGCCAGCCCAAAATTAAGCCCACGGTGGCCTCTTACCAGCAAGTTAAACGACTTGCCCAAAGCGATGGCATTGAAATGGCTCAGTTGTTAACTTTGAGCGCCGCCGACAATGCTTCTTCCCAATCCTCTTCTATCCACCCTCAGATTCAAGCTCTTTTGCAGCAATATTCGGCTGTATTTGTCACCCCCAAGGGCTTCCTCCCATTCGCCCTTGTGACCATCATATACATTTATTACTAGGGATGTCAATTGTCCCCGTCCCCGGTGGGGAATCCGATTCCCCGCCCCGCCCCGTCCCCGAAATATATATTTTGAATAATTTATATGTATAAGTTATATTTTCTAGAGATATATAAGTATATATGTTGGACTAAAACTTAACATATATATATATATTATGTTTATTAATAATTTGATATTTGTATTATTAATATGTATTATGTTAATTTAATAGTGTTGTATTTATTTTCTTAAAAAAAAATAGTGTTGTATTTATTAATTATATACACTTATAATGAAAATAACGTAATAAAACTAATTGGACTAAAAAAAGGTAAATTAATTATTGTTATTGTTATTACTAACATTATATTTATTTAAAATTTTACAAAATTTTTCATTTAATAAGATAAAAAAATATTTTTCATAATATAATAATATATTATTTTATTATCAAATTCGGGGAACGGGGATTCCCCGTCCCCGTAAAATCCCCGCGGGGTTGGGGATGGGGAATTAATTTCAGTCCCCGCCGGGGACGGGGACGGGGACGGGAATGAGTTGCTAATTCGGGGTCGGGGACGGGGAGTATACCCCCCGCATATTCCCCGCCCCGTTGACATCCCTATTTATTACCGGGGTCAGCACCTGTGAATGTCAAACCCTACAGGTATCCTTTTCACCAGAAAAAAGATATCGAGCTTATGATTTCAGATATGCTCAAGGAGGGGATTATTCGGCCTAGTACTAGTCCCTTCTCTTCCCCGGTGTTATTGGTCAGGAAGAAGGATGGGTCTTGGCGATTTTGTGTGGACTATAGGGCTCTTAATGCAATCACCGTTCGTGATCGGTTTCCTATTCCGACGGTCGATGAACTTCTCGATGAACTTCACGGTGCAACCATTTTTTCTAAAATTGATCTCAGAGCAGGGTATCACCAAATCAGAGTGGCAGAGGAAGATGTCCACAAAACCGCCTTTCGCACCATTGACGACCACTATGAGTTTCGAGTTATGCCGTTTGGCCTCACCAATGCATCGTCCACTTTTCAAGCTACAATGAACGAGCTATTCAGGCCCTTCCTTCGCCAATTTGTTTTGGTTTTTTTTTGACGATATCTTAATCTATAGCAGAACATTGGAAGAGCATCTCCATCACCTACAACAGGTTTTGCAAACATTGCTTGATAATCAATATTATGCCAAACTCTCAAAATGCTCATTTGGCCAATCTTCTGTAGATTATCTGGGGCATGTGATTTCAGGCCATGGGGTTCAAGTCGATGCTTCGAAGGTGGAGGCCATTTTGGCTTGGCCAACTCCAACCACAGTTAAGGCATTAATAGGGTTCTTAGGCCTTACTGGCTATTATAGGAAATTCGTGCGCAATTATGCCTTGATAGCTTCTCCCCTCACGGACTTGCTCAAAACTGATCAATTTGAGTGGACTCATGAAGCTTCTAAAGCCTTTGATGCTCTTAAGCAAGCTCTCACTTCTGTTCCTGTACTGGCTCTACCAAATTTCTCTCTTCCCTTCTCTGTGGAGACCGATGCCTCTAATATGGCAATAGGTGCAGTTCTCACTCAAAATGGACACCCCATCGCCTATTTTAGCAAGAAACTGTCTTTAAAAATGCGCACTGCATCAGCTTATGTACGTGAAATGTTTGCCATCACAGAGGCGTTTAAAAATGGTAACAGTATCTTTTGGGGAGGCCATTTGCGATTTTCACCGACCATCAGAGTTCTTCGTGGGTTGATGAGCCAGACTATACAGACACCAGAGCAACATAAATGGCTGACCAGCTGTTGGTATTCCAGTACAGTATTCACTATAAGCCAGGGCCTCAGAATAGAGTTGCGGATGCTTTATCACGATCCATCTCTGAAGACCTACTCTATTTGCTATCTCAAGGCCTGTAATGACATTCTTGGATCACTTACGACTCTATTACTCTACTGATCTTGCAGGCCAAAAGCTCTTTGCTCAAGTCCGTGATCATCCAGGGTCTAATCCCGATTTCAGCATCAATGATGGCCTCATCTTTCGCCATGGCAGAATTGTCATCCCCGATGGGCACCCACTGCAAAACACATTGCTAGCTGAGTACCATTGCACTTTGACAGGTGGACATGCTGGTGTCACCAAAATTCTTGCTCGATTATCAGCAAATTTTTACTGGTCTGGGATGCGCAAGTCTGTAGCCAATTTTTTCTCCAACTGCCGTACTTGGCAAGAAGTTAAGTATTTGCCATCCAAACCTGGGGGATTGTTGCAGCCCTTACCTATACCAACACATATTTGGCATGATATCTCCATGGATTTCATCACTCATCTTCCATCTTCCCATGGGCGTACTATTGTTTGGGTTGTAGTGGATCGTCTCTCAAAGTATGCTCACTTCATTGGTCTCACACATGTTGTCACTGCGCCTCAACTAGCTGAATTGTTTTCTAAAGAGATTGGGAAACTGCATGGCTTACCGAGATCCATTGTGAGTGATCGTGACCCATTATTCATCAGTATTTTTTGGCGCGAACTGTTTAAACTTCAAGGCACTCAACTCAAACTGAGCAGTGCATATCACCCCCAAACCGACGGACAAACTGAGGTGCTGAATCGATGTCTTAAAACATACTTGAGGTGCTTTACAGGAGATCACCCAAAAACTTGGTTCAAAGTGCTTCACTAGGCAGAGTGGTCTTACAATAGCTCATTCCATTCAGCTATCGATATGACCCCCTTTGAGGCAGTTTATGGACAGCCACCACCCACCATTTCTTCTTACTTACCTGGTTCTACTAAGGTAGCACAACTGGATGATTGCTTGGTGGAACGACAGGCCATATTAGCCAAGCTCAAAATCAATCTTGCCCGAGCCCAAAACCAAATGAAAATGCAAGCAGACCGGCACTGTGTTGAGAAGCAGTTTGAAGAAGGCAGTTGGGTCTTTGTTAAACTACAACCATATAGGCAAACTTCTGTTGCCTCCCGACCATATTCTAAATTGACCAAGAAGTACTTTGGCCCCTATCAAATCACCAAGAAGGTTGGGACAGTTGCTTACAAGCTTGGGTTGCCTCCAACATCTAAGATTCATCCCGTATTTCATGTCTCTTTATTGAAGGCTTACAAAGGTGAGATCCCGCCCATAATTTCTCCTCTTCCAGTTGCTGATTTTGAAGGCCAACCTATACTGGAACCTGAAGCTGTTCTGCGCCGACGCACTGTTCAACAGTCTAGTAAGCCTATGGAACAAGTTCTCATTAAATGGAAGCAATTGCCAGAAGGGGAAGCTACATGGGAAAGGCTGTCTGATGTGCAGGAAAACTACCCAACATTAGACCTTGAGGGCAAGGTCAGTCTCGAAGGGGAAACTAATGATGCACACACAGCTGATACACAAGGCCCAGCTGCTACTCCCACTCAAGAAAGGCCCAAACCCAAAAGGATAGCTGCCATTTGGTCAAGAGATTATTCCATGAAGTAACTAATAGAAGTTTCTATTTTCTGTTAGAAAACTACAGATAAGAATTGTGATGTAATTTTCCTTGTGATTTCGTGATCCAAGAATTCTGTTAGCAGGAATATTTGTATGGACTTTTGGCTCATTTGAGAAGCTAATGAAAAATATCCCTTTTCCTCTAACTCTTATTCCTTCTCTCCCTTTTCTCTGTCTTTTCCTTTTCTCCAGAGCAACGATCCACTAACAGATTATATAGCTGTTAGAAGGGAAAATTGGATAAAACCATTGGTGAATGCTGCATACGCGACTCTACGAGTACAAAATGATCGTGTCCATGGCGCAACAGGGCAATTGTTGTAGGAAGAAACTTGCAAAAATGGCATCCACTTTGAATGAATTCAAATTGTATTATTTTATTATAAAGATTTTGGCATATATGGTCGGTTTGGGGAAGAAACTTTTAAAATTATTCTTTAATTCATTCAGATGTTGAAAAAAAATGGGTGCATGGGATTGAAGCGTTTGTCACTTTTACTGCTTAATTTACAAAACATTGAGAAAATGGAGCATCAAAAGGGTTACGACTTACGAGTTGCGAGTTTCACCGCGGCTGATATATGTAATTTTGTACATACAATACGCGGCTCGCATTATCATTGGCATACAAAGTGGAGTAGACGATGCACATGTTAGTGGATATATGGTGACTCTATGTTACTTCCTAATTTACATTTCCTTTTTTAATTAAAATTTTCCCCAATAATCGTATATCAAGCTAACCTTTTCTAATTTATTTTTATATTTAATTTTTTATACAATCAATATCTCTCCGTGATGACTAATGTACAAAAAAAAATTATCTCTCCGTGGCACCTTACATGGGTAGTCAAAATACAAATATCTCTCATAGATATAAGCAACATTCCACTACCTTAATATAAAGGCAACAAAAAACACAAAGTCCACATAAAGTGGGATAAAATCTACATGTTGTTTACATGCAATAGGACTTTGAACCCAGAATTTCATGATCCACATGCCCACATATATACCAGCTAACATCTTGGATGTACATTTTTTAATTTTTCTTTTTTGAGATAAGAATTATTTTCATTTCTTGAAGATATTGGGATTACAAACGCACAGGAAGACCCGTACACCGTTACATGATCTAGAAATTATATCATAAATAAACTACCTACCTACCAAATAAACAAACAAATTACAAACAAACTCACATCTGTGAGAGTTGAACCCAAGACCTCATGGTCTAGGTAGGCTGGAACTAAGAGTCCAGTACTCTACCACCAGGCCAAATGCCTGATACGATATACCTACCTACCTACGTATATTTTTTAATTAATTTATTATATTTAATTGTTTAAGGAATTTATATTATTATATTAATGGTCCAGATACGATATACCTACTAGACTTAGCTAATACATTTTTAAATTATTACTTATTAATTTATTATATATATTTAATTGTACTTAAGGAATTTATATATATTATTATTAATATGATTATAGTGTTCATGATTTTACTTAGACTTTGACTTAATAATTTTCATTTTTATTTTTATTTTTATTTTTTAAGGAGTATAAATGAAATCACATTACAATTCGGATACATCTATACATTCTGCGAGAGATTTGAACTCAAGATCTCATTGTTCAAACACGGTACACCTATTAGTTGAGCTAAGAACACGAATTTTTTTTTTTTTAAAAAATTCTTATACTAATTAAATTTAGTAATATATCTTACTAATTAAATTTAGTAATATATCTTGCATTCTTAAATTTGGTGTGTATGTGTCTATATATATATATATATATATATGTATGTATATATATATTTAGGGTTTAAAATTACAACAAAAATTACAAATTTCTTTTAACTAGTAAAAATGATAATTTAATAAATTAATTAAGTTATGATAAAACTCACGCCAAACTTGCAATAGAAATGTAATAAATGACATTTTATGTATGTATAAATTAACAAAAGCCGCAATATGCACTTCTACCTACCATGTCGCCTAGCTTTTACATGTTTGCCTCCACCCTCCATATATATCATATTTCTCATAAACCAAAACCTATGAATCAGAATAGTTATTATATATTTTTTTATTAATAATAAAATCTAATTTTTTAAATCTTTCTTATGCTTTTAAAATTAAGATATTGAAGAAAATTTAAATCTTAATTATGCAATATTGTGATGATTTGATTGTTTTGATACTCCTCCCATCAAACAACTATTCAAGAAGATGTATCCGTGGTGTGTTTACCCAAGATATGGCTTTTAATTGGATTGTGAAATGTGGCTGTTCAATCCAAAGGAGTCTCAATTTTTAGCCAATGTTGTGTATTGAGATGGATACCATAGATACTTTATCGATAAATAGTAAGAGAATGTATTGATAAATAGTAGGAGAATTGTATAAAGGCTAAATTTATTAAATTTCATTCCCTCCAAATTTATCCATTCCAAGATAAGGTCATTTGTTTATCGTATCTCTCGTTATATCTTTAAAGTACTAAACAACATATTAAGAATCATTCTAGGAAACAATAAATTGAACGATCCAATAAATTGAATGATCCATAACCTGTTATCATTGTAAATGTTATAAAAATAATTAAAACACACTCATAGATTGTTTATTTGTTCTTAAGTTTGAAATTAAATAGGATTGTGGTATAAAAAAAAAAGAAATTAAATAGGATTGTTGGGTTTATATATATGTGGCAATAAAAATTTTAGGTAAATAAATTGGGCTAAACTCAGGCTTGACTGAGGAAAACCATGAAAAACCCAATCCAAGCTGTATACTCTTTAGAGAATTGCAAATGAAAGTTAAAGAATTTTTTGTTTGTTAAATAAAATTAATAAAGACTTTATCTTTTCCATTTTTTTAGAAAATCTTTTACATTTTTTTTATAAGTAAAACGAAGAACCTTTTCTAGCATAAAAAAAAAGAGTATGGAGAATTCAATTGGTCCTTTAGATTGTTTAGCATTTTGGGTCTTTGGCAGCAACAATCCATATGAAGTGGACATATACCATCCATACCAAGTCCAGATTCTGATGTTGACCTAAATTAATCACGTACATTGGATGAACAATCAAGTGGGAATGGATTCATCAACCAAGAAAGGGAAAAAACAAAAGCTATGAAGTGGAATGGATATTTAACGGAATATAATTATCTATATAATATTAAAAAATATGATTTTTGTAAATTTTTTGAATCGACTATTATACCTTTACTTTTGAAATATATTTATTTCTTAAATGTTATTGCTTAAAATTATTAATTTTATTCTACTAAAAACTCTATTTTTATTTAATTAAATCTAATATCTTTATAATTACTTTATTTTTACTCTTTTCAATAAAAACTTCAATATATTCAAAAATTTTAATATACACATGTTTCTATTTGATAGTTTAATGTATTTTGCTGAAAATTTATTATTTGGTTCAGATCATTCAAATGTCGGGTCATTTGGGTTCAGGTTAATTCTAAAGTTCAGGTCTTTTTAGATTTCAGGTCATATGATTCGGATATTTTTTGGGTTTGAGCCTCGGATTTTCGGGTTCGGGTCTTTTCAGATTCGGATCATTTAAATATAATTAATCCAAATTTGGGTAATTTCGGATTAATCTCTCGGGTTGATCAAGTTCGGGTAATTTTGGATTGGTGGTCATTTTAGGTTCAGTTCATTGAGGATTTGGGTCCGGTCATTTCGCTTTCGGATTGAACGGATTTTTTTTTGTCAAATAGGGTTGGTTTCTGGTGGTCGGGTCGGATACCCACACTCAGGTCAAATTTTACCATCTCTAATAATAGACTTCTTTAGGACAGTATTACTAGTATGCTTAAGATTTTAATTTTTATTTAATTTATGGATCACGTGCAACGTACGTGAAAATGACGAACTAATAACTTACAAATTGCTATTAGAAGCCATTTTTTGAACATATCTACAACACTATATAAAAACACAACACTATATAAAAACACAATGTTGGATTACCTTGAAGTCCAAAAATGGTGTATTCTCATGCATTTAAGTTACTATTTACAAGGTTTTATGGTCATTTTAGCTTGGTTTGGATGTAATTTTAGGTGATTACAAGGGTAATTAGGGTGTTTCATTAAAATTACCAAGGGTAATCATGGAATTTCATGTTTTTTTTATCTCACCTAGGGGTTAGCTTGATTTTGGGGTATTTTTTTTTCTTTCACCTAGGATTTAGCTTCTATGTTGAGGGTTTAACTTCAATATCTCTCCTAGGGTTTGAAACATTTGTGTTAAGAGTAATTTTTTTGGGCTGATTTGTGAATTGGGTTAAGATGGTGACTAATCCAAAAATTATAAGTGTTTTGTGTTTAGCCATAGAAAGCACAGGTGTTTTGTTTTTGAGAATAGAAAGGACAGGTGTTAATTTTGGGTGTGTGATTTTCTTCTCATTCGTGAAGTATTAATGCTCTTGCACCAAGTGGGAGCTGCTGGAGCAATAATTTGGTCTACAAAGAAGAAATTCCATTCGGCGTTCAAGGCACAACTCTCTTGGACTGAATTTTCAATTTTGCAGGATATAGCGCTTCACTTAATTAGAAGGGGTATTAGATTGGAGATATTTACAAGCAAAATCATCCTCTTCACAGAGAAGTCTCAAAGCTGGCACAGCAAGCAACAGTAAAGGGAAATGAGATATACAAGGCCCTAGGCCCTGATGTAGTCTCATTGATCCTTTACTACTTTTTATTTACTTATATACTATTTTGGTATTTTTTTTTGGTAGAAATTTTTTTGATATTTTAGTTTCTTATAATCATGGTTTGTAATATTTGACTGATATTATAAAAAAAAAAAAACACTTAAATCAGAGGAGGATGCAAATCAAAACGTAGGGATTTCTTTTACTGTTTTTTTTTTAAATAAATTTAATAAAGACTCGCCATTTCTCCATTTTATAAGTAGAAGAAATAATCTTTTCTAGTCAGGTGGAGTATGGAGAATTCAATCAGGTTTTTAGATTGCTTAGCATTTTTGCAGTAAAAATCAATAAATTGGACATACCATATATACCAAACCAAGATTCTGATGTTGACCTAAATTAATTATATACATTGGATGAGTACTGCAATGGATTCATCAACCAAGAAAGGGGAAAAAAAACTATGAAGTGGAATTATTCGGATATCCAACACAATATGTAATATATATATATATATATATATATATATATATATATAACTTAAAAACTGCAATTACTCAATATTGAGTAGCCATTTTTCGAACATATTCTGAATTATAAAAGCCAAGCTGTTCCCGAATGCAAATTGACTGACCTCATGAATGTACCAAAAAATGTACAAAATTTCAGATCTTGAGTTGACATTGATTTTAGGCAATGCATTGACATAGAATGGGTAAAAATCATATGGCTTTCATGCAATTTGCCAATTTGGTACTTGATGAGTAAAATAACTAAATAACACATTCCCTTTTCTTGTCAACCTGGTTTATATCCGGAAGTAAAAATCTTGATTAATGTACCAAGTTGACATGAATGAATACGTCATGTAATTTCAGTCTAGATAAAGTCTAAGCCCTAAGGGCATCCATCGATAGGGAGAACGAGACCCAAATTTCACATATATATCCTATGATTTGCCTTATCGATTGAAGTATATGTCTAAGTAACTTCAGAAATTTTCAACTTTGGGAGCATTTGAGCATTTCCATTGTCTAATTTCAGCACCTTTTTACTGAAATATTTGTTAAGTAGCTTTGTCAAATTTTCATTAAAATATGAATTATGGCATAGTTCCATTTCTTCTAATTATGAACAAAATTGAAATTAGTTACTGTACAACTATTCATTAGGAGGGGTATTTTGATAAAATGGATTTTCTATGCAATGAATTCTATTGAATAATATAGGTATGACTTTCCAGCCAAAAGAAAATAAATGATAGACATGACAAGTGAAAGTGATGAGCTGCTTCAGTTCCTAATTCTAGTCTATCATTGACTAAGAACTTCATGACTAAGAACAAATTTCATGACAAGAACAAATTAGGTTATGTTTGCTTCGTGGTATTTTAGATATTATGTGGGAATGTCATTCACACCTCTTTCCTGGGCTATTTTAATGGGAAAGTGTACATTTTTTGTTTTTGTAGAAATCAGATTACCATGTTTGATTAACGTCAAAATCTCACATTCCCAAGGTGTGCAAAGTACAACCTTATCCCCAAACTTACATTCCAAAAATTTAGTAAGGTTAAATAGTTAATAAGCCATTAAAATTTAAGGGTATAAGAGAAAAGTCATTAAAATTTGAGAGTATAAGAGGACAGTCAAGATAAAAATAATAACACTTTCCTAGGAAAGTTAACTTTCCCACTCTTTTAGGTGGGAATGACATTCCCACTTAAAATTAGATTCCACCAACCAAACATGGAAAAGTTATTCCCTCTATCTAACTTACCACACCTTCCCACTACATTCCACGAACCAAACACAACCTTATAGAAATGTAGTTCTTCGGAAGATATATTTTAACGAACCTTTATATAATTGAAAGAATAAATGTTCAGTGGTTGAATAATTAATTAATGATCGATAACCTTTTCAAAGAAATTTATTATGAAAAGCGGAAAAAGTGAGACTAATTAGCCCATGTTAAGTCCATTCTTCCTAAACCCAAAATTCATGAAAAAATGCATATATCTACCCCAAAAAAAGTTAAAATAAAGAAGAGGCGCATTTTCTTAAAAAAAAAAAAAGAAGAGGCGCATTCATAATCATGACTTACAAATTATACTAGTCCTTGCGGCCTTCTTTCCGCGAAAATTTTCTTCTGACAAATTTCTTCTTTATTTATTTATTTTTTTTTGTTTTAAACCTGGTAAAATCCAATTCAAACATCAACATTATTAAAAAGAGTTCTTATCCTGTGAATATTTGATTTTGTCAGAGTTTTTTTACAGATTAATAAGGATAAAATACCTGACATGTCCCTGTATTTATAAGAAAAAGTCAATTTGGCCTCTCTACTCAAAAAGCGATCAATTTAATCCCTCTATTTACGGGTTTAGCTCAATCGAGTCCCTCTACTTGCGAAATTTAGTCTCTGTAACCTTCTTTCATGATTGGTACAAGAAAAAAAATACTTAAAGGCCTAAGAATTATTTCTGAAAACCTGTTAAAGGGCCAATGTTCTGGCCACAGAGGCAGATGGAGAAAGTTGTAGCTCCACCAGTAGAGACCAAAAAAGGTAGAAGGCAAACTGAGAGGGAAGCTCATGAAAGTTGGAAACCCTTTGACAGGACTAAATTTTGCAAGCAGAAAAACTAAATTGACCAAACCTGTAAGTACATGAACCAAATTAATCGTTTTTTAGTAGAGAAACCAAATTGACTTTTCTTGTAAGTACAAATACCTGCCAGATATTTTAACCGATTAATAATCATGACGTGATAGAATTACAGAATTGGAGATAATGAATGAGAGAAAATTGACTAAAACTACTTCCTAATAAAAAGTGGATATTTCAATTTTACGTATAAACACACTTACCTTTTTTTTAGGAGTGTTAAATCCGTGTTACCGTGTTATATTGAAATACTTTTACATTACTTTGCGCCATCGTTCCTTTTTTTGTTGGAATTTGAGTGAACCAACAAGTAAATTCATAAAAATGAATGATAATTAATCACTAAGATCAGACCAACAAGGAATATTGGATCAAGTGGTAAGCGATTTGTTTCAGTTTAAGCAGGTCTTAAATTCGAGACCTTATGTCGCAGCTGCCCATGTTGAGAAACTCCCACCATAACCAGATGCGCCACGCAGGTCAGATCCGGATCAGGTAACAATCCACAATCATAAACTATATGAAAGATTTCCCAAAATAAAAACTATATGAAAGGTTGTAATGTTGATCTTGAAAACTAATTCTACTTGGCATAAATGAAAAATAGCCTTCATTTATAGTAATCCATGGACGGATTTGGATTGAATATAGCATTGGAGGAAATTGAACTCTTGATATGGTATGAGGTTAAATTTGGTTTATATTTATATTTCTTTATTTATAATGGAGACTTAGGTAGGATATGATCCGTTAGATTCATTTCTCTTTATTAAGTTTTGAAAGACTAACTTAACATATCACCATCAAGAATTTAGGATCATCGGTACACAAATTAAATAAAACCAAGGGTGTGAACTCGCTCCTATGGACTATTTGCCCAAGACCAAAATGATACCAAACTTGGTTTATACAAATTATTATAACAATGATTGATGTGATGATAAGACTATGATAATTGATCATTACAAAGTGGGTATATCTTTCCCTTTTAAATTTTGGCTAAGGTAAACAAAAGATGGTTGATGCATTGCTTCATACCATAGACAATATAAGGATTTTTATTTTTTTCCTTTTTAAATAACCAAAGTTTGTTTTGATTTTAAGTAAAAAAGATGGATTTTTTTTATTTTTTCCTTGAAGAAACTTAATAATAATAATAATAATAATAATTAGATAAAAAGTCAAAAAGACATGTGTCACAATCTAATGTTATTAAGAGTTTTAAGTTAACAAGAGTTTGTATAGAAATTGAAAATTTCTTTTTGTATATATATAAAAACTCTTTCATCCATTTGAAAAAAAAAATGCTTTTTCATCATTAAAAAAAAAGATCAAACATTGCACCATCGTCAAATTATTTGTCATCTATAGCAAAAGGTATGTTCATATTGTATTTATTCAATTATATTATATATGTTCTTATATTTTTATCATGTGTGTTAAGTCTGTTCTTCAAATTTTGTGGGCAATTAATCAGTTCTGTCTTTTATGATGGAAGATTTTTAAGATATTTTTTGTTATATTTTCTTCTGAGCTCTGTTTTCCCTGTAAAAACATGTCGCTTTCCAACAGGAAAGGGACAAAACAAAAACTCTTTAAATCTATCTCAAGTTACCATCAAACAACCTACTTGAATCGAAATTCAAATCTTTTTGAGATAAAAACTTGCAACTCGACTCATCAAGTCGATCGAGAAAACCCATTGACTCCGCAGTCGGCAACTTGAAAGTCATCAGCTGCTCTGTTTCTGTTTTGCATGGAACTTTCGTCGCAAATTCACTTTTGAAAAGGACACGTTCACACCTTCGTTGGCTCCATGTGCCGCACCCTCCCCACCAAACTTTGCTGACCTTTTAGCCCCTTTCCCCCAACAATTCTACCAAACAAAAATACTCTATTGATAATGATAGCCTAAACCTTCTTATCACATTAGTCTTTTCAGCTTTTTCAACCCATTTATTCTCAGTCCCTGAGAGGTAATTTTAATTCATCCCATTTATTTTTTTACTTTCTGGAAATTTTCTCAAACTGGGTTTTTCCAATTACATATAGCAAAGGCTGCTGTTTTAAAGAGTGATGATTTGGTTTCCTTCCTCTTTTATTTTCATTTTGTGGGTTTTTACTTTTTAGGTTATAATAATATACAGTTTCTGGTTCACCACTAAAAGAGTTACAGGTAGAAGATTTTTATAGTTGTTTATTCATAAAGCAAAAAGTCTTTTACTTGTCAATGTTGGGTTGAGGACCCAGAATCAAAGGGTAGTTGTGAAATATTTAATTCGTTTAATATCTTCTGGATTCTAGCTTTGTTAGTGGAATATGCTTGGCTTATGGATAAATAATGATTTTTATTTATTATTTCAATTGAGTAAAATAATTAATTGTATTATATTATATATATGTATTGATTGAAATAGAAAAGTTAACCAAGGAATAGCAGTTGACTCCCTTGTTAAAAATTGTTATTGTGGGGGGTTTTCTTGCTGGTGAGGTTACGTACTTATATGATTCAATGTGATATATCACTTTCTTTATTTATATTTTGATAAAACTTGGGTTAAATTTTCTTTTCAATTTTAATGAATATAGAATTCTTGCCTATAGTCATCTCTTGCGTGGGTTATCTTTGGAAAATCCATCTAGAATTTCTTCCCCTGCTGTCTTTTCCTGGAGTTTCTTGGAGTGTTTAATTATCAAATCTACTTGTAATAGGAATTTTCCTTTTTCGTTTTCCAATTAATCCATTTGCAAGAAGTTTCCAATGGTCGTTTATCTTTGAATTGGTCATGAGTACCAGCAGCCTTTCTGCATTTTGTTAGTCTTAATTTCATATCAGTAATTTTCCAAGGAACTTTCATTTGTCTGTTATATTTAAATACTTTGCAGAAATAGATCAGTAGCTCTCAAACCTTTTCATATTCACCTTTTTCATTTCCCAACTCTTGATTCAAAAGAATCAAGAATCTTAGCAGGTTTTTAAGGTATATCTAGGCAGCAAGATTTTAAGTATATTCAATTACAGCAGCCATCTTTTCATAAAGAAATTGAGCAGCTGGCAATATTTTTTTCTACTTTTTGATGATGGAGTTTATTTGGTTTGCAGGAAGGAGATATCACTTTCTGTCTGTGTGAATTCTTGAAGAGTTGCTACTTTTTTCTTTTGGTTAGATTATTTTTGTTATGGGAGGAAAAAGCTCAAGGGAGTCTAGTGGAAGAAGGTATTCAGAAAGCAGGTCAGGTGGTTCTGATGCATGGAATAGTTATGGATACCCACCACAGTCTTCATATCCTCAAGAAAGTCCTTATTGTACACCACAGCATCGTTATGCTCCACCTCCTCCCTCATATAATTATGGATCACAACCGTCGCGTAAGAGTCTGGATAGAAAATACTCAAGGATAGCTGATAATTATCAAACTGTGGACCAGGTTAGCTTCTTGTTGCTGCAGTTTTTTCCTCTTATATCAATTTTGATTTGTTCTGCTTATTTGTCATCTGACATGATAGCCTAAAGAAGAGCATGACTGTCAAATATATAAAAGTAGTTTAGACCTGGTGTTTTGTTTCTCTCAGCTTTTTCTTTCTGATATATCACATTTGGAATATTTTAGAGTGACTAGATGAATTATGGATAATTGAAAAAGGGTATCTGGATTAACTGCTCACATTAATTTGCCTGAAGTGAAATGGAACAGGATCAGTTTGTGGTTTTTTACTTAAAAGAGGATTCAATGAATTGACAACACCAATGACCAATGTGTTGTCTGTCCATTTGGACAAAATTGGCAGTAGTATAAGTTGCCGTTTGCCAGCTTCCTTTTCAATGATTATTCTGCCTGCATGTGGCAGCTTCAATAGTTTCAGTTCCATACCTTGCAAATATCTATTAATCTATTGAGTAAAGTTTTTGCTTCAATTGTTGATCACAGGTTACTGCTGCCCTTGCACAAGCTGGCCTTGAGTCCTCTAACCTTATTGTTGGTATTGATTTTACAAAGAGCAATGAGTGGACAGGTACTCTTAGTAATCCTTTCTAATGCCAATATTTGTTCTAATGTCCTTTGAAGACATTATGCTTAACTTCCATTGAAAACCAGGTGCCAGGTCATTCAACCGGCGAAGCTTGCATCACATTGGAAATGGTCAAAATCCTTATGAACAAGCAATATCAATTATTGGGCAGAGCTTATCTGCTTTTGACGAGGATAACTTAATTCCCTGTTATGGATTTGGAGATGGTAAGTTCATTGAAATTGTTTCTTTCTGTTCTTCATAAACTTCTACTGACTATAGGGATAATGAACATAATTTGTCTTCATCATTTTTTCAGCATCAACACATGATCAAGATGTCTTCAGTTTCTATCCAGAGGATAGGTTTTGCAATGGATTTGAGGAGGTGCTTGCACGATACAAGGAAATTGTTCCCCAACTTCGACTTGCAGGTGCCTGATTTTATTTGAGTCCCTTAGTTCATTTGAAATTATATACATCTTGAAGTTGAACCACTTTGGTTCTGACAGCAAACGCTATATATTTTTGCTTATGGCAGGACCAACATCTTTTGCACCTGTCATTGAAATGGCCATGACTATTGTTGAGCAAAGCGGTGGTCAATACCATGTCTTGCTGATAATTGCTGATGGACAGGTAACATTTCTCTGAACAACTAGTGATTACTTCAGTTTTTATAGCATATATAAAGAAAGAAGATACTGATAGTGTCTATGGAATGAGAATTAGACAAAATCTGAGACATGCTCTGGAAACTTGATTAGGGTAGCAAAACTTTGAATCATTGTTTTGGGCATTTCATGAAATCAACCTTGAGTAAAACTTGGAAATATCTTATTGGTAATACTTTCTTGTTAGTAATGAAAACTTTGGTAGCACAAATGTTGGTCAATACTGGAATGTAAAGGATTGTCTATCTACCATTAAGAGTCAGGAAACAAGCACAAATTATTCTGTTGATATTATAATAGTAAGGAATTGGCACTGCTGGTTCTGTTTGTTGGGAAAAGTATTGATCTCAGTTTTACAAAACTTCTATCTTATAGGTGACAAGAAGTGTTGATACAGAGCGCGGTCATCTTAGTCCACAAGAGCAGAAGACAATTGATGCGATTGTAAAAGCAAGGTAATTGTCATTAACTTACTAGTCGCTTTTAGATTGCCAAGCACCATATATCCTAACATGGCCATTTGATTGCAGTGAATACCCCCTGTCGATTGTCCTAGTTGGGGTTGGTGACGGGCCTTGGGACATGATGAGGGAGTTTGATGATAACATCCCTGCTCGTGCCTTTGACAATTTTCAGGTCTGCAATTATTCATGTCTCTTCTAGTTATTAAAAACTGTCTTTGAATGTTCATAGTTGTTAAAAGCCACTTCTCTTTTGTCTTGCCAGTTTGTGAACTTCACTGAGATTATGTCAAAGAATATGGATCCTACCAGAAAGCAGGCAGAATTTGCTCTTTCAGCCTTGATGGAAATACCTTCTCAGTACAAGGCAACTATAGAGCTTGGCTTATTGGGGTTAGTTACTGAATCTGTGTTTCACTGCTTTTTACGTGTTTCTTTTCCTAGCTGGACTTACTCATCTATTTTTCTACTTGTTTTCTTTCAGAAGGAGGAAAGGAAATACTTCAGAGAGAATTCCTCTCCCGCCTCCTCTTTATGGTGGCTCTTCTTTTAACAGCCCAAAGCCTTACTCTCGCACCAGCAGTTTTCAGCAGAATGCATCTCCTTATTCTCGATCAAGCAGTTTTCAGAGCAACACACCTTCATATTCTGGATATGATACTGCTCCTAGTGTGGCCACAGGCCCCTCTTCGAGTTCCCTTTACGATCACCAGGTATTGCAAACCATTCCATTGAAATCACATTGTTGTTCCTCATTTCACTGCTGCTATCAGTCCTGATATTACATTTGTAAACTTGACAGGTTTGCCCCATTTGTCTTGGTAATCCGAAGGACATGGCCTTTGGCTGTGGACATCAGGTTTGATTACTTTCTCTATTTCCTATTGCTCTTTTCATTTTAGGCCACAATCAATATATCAGAGTATTGATATCATTTTTCCTCTTGTTATTGTTCAATTTGACAGACTTGCTGTGAGTGTGGAGAAGACCTCGAACTCTGTCCCATATGTCGGAGCACTATCCAAACTCGAATCAGGCTTTATTGACCAGCCTCCCTGACAATAGTTTTTGGTTTGGCTGACCGCTGAATCGAGTAGTATTCATTCTGTAAAAAGCAAGGTCAGCCATCGATCATGAACTGAAAAAGATAAAAAAAGTATTTCTATTAACAATGAGCCTCACTACATATTTAAGCAATTCTACTTTGTACAGGGGAGGAATTCAGGTTTCATTCTCCCGCTGAATTGTGCTGCTAGCTTTGATAAAGACTAAAGCAATTGGCTATATGATCAACAATCTAATAAGGCTCAAAAGTGGACATGGCCAATTGGTGGACTCTTTCTACATTGAAGCTCTGTAAATAGTAAACACTTTTAAATTTCCTAGATGAGGCTGAGAATTTTTTCCCTCTCAATCTCAAAGCAATTGAAGAACAAGAACCTAGTTCGAATCATTAGTTGTATAGACTCAGATTCTTGTCGTTCTTTTTTTTTTAAAGGCTGTTAGTGATTTTTTCTTTATATCCGGTTTTTGTTTTGGCTTTCGCAATGGATGTTTTTGTGATATATTTTCAGAGGAAATCAAATAAAGTCCTAAAATACTTGGTTTAGGTTCGAGAAAGAAAAAGGTTTGATCATAGGTAAACATATAAGTTTATGTAAATTACTAAATTTCATATCCAACTCATTTTCTTCCCAAAAGGATTGTCTTTACACAATAATAATATGATAAATGTTATGTAACATCGTATAGCCAAACATGGGAGCTTCGTTCTTACAAGACATTTTGCCCTACTCTGAACAAAAAGGAACCTAGAAGGACAAAAGGCTACCCAATTTATTCATTTAGTGAAAGTTTCTGCTATATGGTTGATGATACGACTGTTGGTATCTATTTGGTTGATGATATGACTCTTGGTAATCCGCCTCAGGCACAAATACACTCGATAACAAAGAACCTTGCAAAGTCCTTCCCTCTGGTTCTTTAAGGAATTTCTTATCTTCTAAGTAAGCCTGAATCTCAGCCTTAATGGGTCTCAGCTCTGGATCTTCTTGTGCTCTCAACGCATTTAGAAAGTTCTCCGATATGATGTTCAACAACTTCATGAACTGAGATTGGTATTTTGTGAAGAGAGCAAAGCCTGCCATCTGTAAAACAATAGATCTCTTATCATCTTTTTCTTTTAACCCAAATGGAAAAGCGAGCTCTCTAGTAGTTTAGTAGTTTAAAATGCTGAAGTTTGTTCCTTTGAGATTTCAATGCTCAAAAAAGTGTTCATGCATATTACAATTTCAGTGATGTAATATATGATGCAAAAAGTGAATAGAGACTGCATAAACTTACTTGCAGGAATGCATTCAAAGCCACAGCAGTATATATATTGGCAGGGAGTGCATTTAGGAACCTAGCAAGCCATGCCCAACCTTCCTGAAGACCATGAAAATTTTGGCAACCAGGAACCTCAGTCTGCCGAAAATCAGAACTCTGGGTTAGCTGATTCCCTTTTAATGACTCGCAATACTAATAAGTAGAGAGTACCAGAGCATCAACATAATATAACTAAGAATAAAGAATTACTTTCTTTTTGGATTAAACAGTGACATACCTGAACCAGTGCCCCATATAACTTCATATAAGATTCCATCCGTTTCAAATAATCCTTGGTACTTTCGACTTTGCCATCTTCTTCTCGGTATCCAATAGCCTTCCAGTAAGCCTCTTTCGATTCAAATGCTGACTGAAATAGCAAAGTCTTACTTAAAATTCATAGAATAGATACAGAAGAATATATAACATAGAAGAGACACCAGACACAATTTCATTCATCTATGTTTTAAACTTTTAAGAGAAGGAGCACAAGAAGACCAATGGGTATATATGTGTGTGTGTGTGTATATATATATAACTTTTAAGGATGCTCAATACTAAGTAGCCTGTAGCCCTTAAATTCTAAAGTTCAGCCAAATAAACATACATAGGTCGAACCTGTAAATGTTTAACTTGATTGATCCATAAACTCACATGATGTACCAATTAATATACAAACAATAAGATTAAAAGTTACTAGCAATGCCGCAGCATTTATAAGATTTAATAAGTTTATATCAAAGTTATTCTAAAATTTTGGTAAAAGCGACTCAACCCCTCTTGGTTTAGCTAAAAAAAAGTCACAACTAATAGTAAACACGTATGTGCACAATAATATATTCTAATAACATAAAGCATATGAAACAAAGGAGAGATTTAGCTTGTATTACAAGAAATGTGCCACCTGACAGATATTTTCAAACATAACTTTAGGTATAACTATCGTGCATCTACTTGTCTAAATTTGTAGAGCTGCTTTACTTATTATGAGGTGTTCATAAAAAGCCAAAATATAAAGACCAAGAAAAGTAAATACAGTCATTGACTTCATGTTATGGACTCTGCTCTCCCAAAATTATCATGTTCAATCAACTTGGGAAACAGAGTTTGCATGCCAGTGTTTTGTTAACATGTTTAAAAAGAACAAAAGAGGCCTTATATAAATTCAGAAATTAGGTACCTTTGAGTATGATATATGCTTTGGGACAGTGTATATGCAAGCTCTTTGTAGTTCAGCAACAAGAAGATCCATTGCTTGTGGGAACTGATAAATAAGAATCATTTTGCATAGGTAGTTACAAAAACCCAAGAATACATACATTATATATGATGATAATTGAAAAGAATACAAAACATGACTTATGGTATATTATAATCCACTCTATGATAATATCCAGTTCATTATTCTAAGATCCATGAAAAAGCCCCCAAAAAACAAACCAAAACTAAAACTATTTAATGTACCATATAACTAGCATGCGAACTTTTTATTAGTTTGAACGGTAAGGATTAGGCGGGGCTTATTTGTGGCCAAGGGCTAGGTTAACAGCTGTTTAAACTAGTATAAATAATCTATTTAGATAGGTGGCTGTTTTATTTGTAATGTTGTTAGGAAAGAGGTATTGCAAACCTAAATCCAAGTATTATGTTCATACTTCAATTTTACTTCAAATTTAGCCTATTTTCTGGTTATCTTCACTGTTTTTGGTGTTCCATTTAACTGATTTCAGTCACTATACATCACCAACCCCAACCCTCCTGCCCCCACCTCTCAAGTAAGAAAACATAATAAAAGATGTACCTGAGATGTTACAAGGACAATGACATAACCACAGGCAAAGGCAGCATTATCAGGGCTTTCACAGTGAGAAACAACCTGAAGCATCAGCAACAGAAATGCATGTCCATAAACATTAGAGTTTTTATCAAAATACAAGCTAAAAGCACAATTATTATCTATTGCCGTCAAACATTAAAGAACTAAAATTGGTGATCTATAGGAATAATGGAGACTTGCTAAAGTTTGATTTCTGAGATGAGAAAAAATATACATGTATGATTGACAGATCATATTATCATATAAAATAATACTTGAGATTGTAACTAGATAGATGCATGGAACATTACTTTGTTATTTCATAAAAAACAGTGGATGCATACTTGGCTTCATTTTACAGGTTCTTGCTTTTAATGCAAAAGCAAATTGACAACTTTTCCTTTCTATTGGTTAGAGCTTTTCTATATTTTAATAGCTTTACCTTCCAGAGAATGCATAAACTACTATTAGAAATAAAATGGCACATCCATTTAGGGCTGAAGTGTAAGTACCTTCTTGGCAAAATACGCAATGCTAATGGCTTGAGGACAATGAGGATTGTTGAAAATCTTTATAAGCTCAGTAGCTTTTGTTCTGCAAAACATGGTTTACATAGGCTTATCAAAATATCAATCTAACAGCATCATGAAATTTCGGAAGCTGAAATTATATACTTGCAGTGAACATTAGCCACAACACAGAAAAATATAATAATGGCCTAAGATAACTATTAAATAAATTAAATATCCAGCTTACCTGACATTGTCTCTTGTACCCCTTATTTGTCGTATCAACCTACCAATATGCCTCTCAGTGCTGCCAAAATCCTAAAAATAAACAAGAGTTCACATATTGATACATACAAGCAAATGAACACACTGATGGAAAAACTTCTGTGCTGAAAGAAATCACCAAATACTAAATACGAATAGGGAAAAGGATGCCAAGGATGCTAAAGTAATTTCCAATAATATCTGTAACCCAGAAATCCACAATAACTACACCCCAGTTTATTTACTGATTTAAATTTTATTCTTACAATTACAGAAAAATTAAGTAGCTTAACATTCTAATATTCAGCTCACAACAATTGTAATGCATATCTTAAGGGTAACCTCAATGCCACAAATGAGAAAAATAGGACTTCAAAAATATTTATTTGCTTATAAAAACAATAAAATCCAAGTATTACATAGATTGAAGAAATACCACATTTGAACTTGATCTCAGTGATTGGTTTCTTTCATCCCACTCTTTTAACTTTTGTAATCTTTCCCTCTCTTGGTTTAAAGCACTCTCTGCAGCCCTCAGTGTGTTACCTGTCATAAATGAATAGTTGGCACTGAGATTAACATTGTTGAATTCCAGAACTTATTATCAATGCACCACCTAGAAAAAAGTCTTTACTCCAAAACCAAGAAGTGCATATAAACTGGCATTTGTTTACACATTGAGGCATACCAGTGAATGAGATTAAGTACTAGAACTCTAGTAAATTATGGGAAACATAAAGGATGCACATGGCAAGCATTTGTTAGAAATATTGATAGTATGGAAAGGACAAGAAGCATGGTCATAAGACATGCAATATATATGCATGTGTTTAGCTTCGGAGTTATCTATTGACGTAGCAGAAGGGTTAGAAGGTTTAGAATTCAACAAATAGGCTAGATTAGAATTTGATTGAGTTGGAACAAGGATAATTAGGGTTGAATAAACCTCTGAACAATTCTGATTTCAAAATAATAAAAGCCACATTAAAGTTTGCTTGCTAACAGCCCTTAAATACTAAACACTTAAAAACCTAATCCTTTTAGGGAAAACCCATAAATATTAAATTCCTAAAGACTCAAGGCTAAAGTAAAAGACTCATAACTAATAAAATAAAAACAGAAATAATTAAATTAAATCCCTAGAAAACCCGCTGCAACATGAATGCAGGTTTGCATATAGATATGCCAGTGATGCACGTTTTTAAAGAAGAAAATTCCTTTATATTTGAAAAGAATATACCTCCTGCAAGTGATTTATTTGTTTTATCAGTTTCAGAGCCCTTGGGCTGAGCATTTAGAACTCCTGAATTAGTAGTCACTGGACCTCCTGAAGCTTCTCTTTGTGACACTTCAGAAGTACTAGCTTTCAAGGCTGCTGCTTCCCTTTCTGCTGCTTCTTTTGCTGCTCTCGTCTCAGCTTCCAAAGCAGCCCTTTTGGCTTCCTCAGCTTTAAGTTTAGCCTGCATCTAACACAAAACATCTAATTCACAAACAAAGTATCTTCCAAATTCAAACCCTAACAAAGATTTCATCGTTATACAAAGTTAAAATATAGATCTAGAGTATAAAAGGGTGCAAAGAACTGTTATCAGTAAGCAAAACATGACCAAGAGAAACAAACAGAAAAAAAAATGGCAAATTAAAAAGAAATCTAGTTTAAACACTGGAAATAAGCTAGTTCTCTAAAGCTCAATTAAGGAATATTGAGAACATCTCTAATTTTATCCTCTCATGCTGAGAGTAACAACAAAGGCCTTTTTCAATTAGAATGAGCATTTTGACAAGGCAAAATAATTGGGTTGACTTTCTAATTGAGAACCTGGAGGTATGAGTGCAGACCCTAGAAACTAGCCCAATTATCATGCTAATTTCTTATGTCCTTTGTGGTCAAGTATATTCAAGACTTAAGATACTATCAGCCATTCCATTTCCATCTAAATAAATCTCTCTCTACATTGAAGTGTATCAAGTCTTCAATTCCTTGTCAGAACAATGAAGCATAGCACTCATTTAAAAAAAAAAAAAAAAAAAAGCAATACAGAAGCAAAATGCCAAGCAACATAGTTTGAACTCTTGAATAGTTCAAGTTCAATCAAACAAGTTATAGAGAACGTAGAAGGCTAAAACGTAGACCTCTGACTGCCAACAGAATTCCAGTTTATGAACCAAAAAATGCACAAACTAACACTTCTAGCTGAACAAACAAAAGATAGCAAAAGGTGCAGTGCCACATGTGATGCAGCCTGCAGGTCTAATGATACTACAACTGGACCAGTGTAAACTAACCTCTGCTTCTGCTTTGGCCTTTTCTTGGCGTAGTCTTTCTTCTTGAAGAGCCTTTTCCCTTCTCTTGGCCTCTTCATGTGCTGCGTCACTTCTTAATCTCCTTTCCTCTATCTGTGATTTAAGCTCATGGTCCCTCTGAATGGCAGTCAAGTGATTATCGAGTCCTTCAGCACTGCAGTAATTTTTTGCAATTTTTTTTAAAAGCTTCCATCATATTCTAATCCCAAATTAAATCCAACTTGCTATTAATCCAATATAGTAGTAGTTAACAAAAATGACGATGATGTTAGCATGCCTATAATTGAGTGTCAAACAGCAGCAGTAGATATGAAAAACTCCTGATTTACAAAGACAAAGATATAAAGAAACAGGCCAAAGATCCAACTAATGAACAATATTTTGAAGTAACTAATGAACAATATTTGAATCAAATAACAATAAGAAAAAGGAGATTCCCACTTACATTCTGCGTTGATACTGAACATCAAACTTCCTCTCTACTTCCAGCCTTGCTTCTCTATATTTTTCAACTTTAGCATGTGCAGAAGAAGACTTTTCGCTCTCATTCATCAAATCTGTCTCTAATGCGGAGATTCTGTTTCTAATGTCCTCCTGTAATTATTCACATTGCCATGCTAAACCATAATCCATAAAAGAATGATAACAAACCAAAATACACAGTAAGAGAAAAGGATCAAGTTTAAAAATCTAAACTAGACAATTTTCTGCTCAAGCTATATTCTAACACACCTTAACCCCAAGTTGATGGTCATGGTTTAACTCAAATAAAGCACTCTCTACCAATCCTGCCTCATCCATCAAGGATGTTTGGGCTTGAAGACACCATTCCTTGTCAGAATCATCATCGCTCCCACTGAAAGTTAACATTTTTACAATAGAAACGTTAAAATTTATCTCCTTGACCATACATTCAGATAAAAATTTTCCAAGGGTTAAGTATAATTCCGCACCTCAAATAAAATTCGTCGCAATTAAATTGTGCAGCTTTCACCAAAGCTCGATCATTAACCTCCTCAGCCTCACTTTCACTATCCTCAAACTCCTCATCAGATATTTTCATCACAAATGCATTAGGGCTCCTCTTGACGCCTTTTTCCCCATAAATTTCTCTATTTCATTAAGTAAAATTTTAAAAAAAAAATTGCTAAATTCATTGAGAGAACAAAAAAAACAGAGAGAGAATACTGGAAAAATATAAGGGAAACAAGAGCAAAAAAGTACCTTGGTTTGGTTTTTGTAAAAGGCAAAGGAACAGAAGAAACATTGAGCTTCTTTTCTAAGGAATCAAGCTCCGATAACAAAGCATCGAAACTCCAATCCGGGTCAGGTTCAATACCGATTCCATTAACGTTTTGAGGGCAACGAATTTCCAACTTAAAAGCTCCCCTACAATGCCATGCATTTTGTTAAAACAATAAGGAAAACAAAGGCCAGAAATCGAAATTCAAAATAAATGAAAGAGAAGATTTTGTAAACTTACATTGTGAAAATTATAAGTACTGATTTTGGGAATTCCTTAATTTAAAACCCTAAAAATTTAATCGGTTGATAAAACACAAGACTAAACCCTAGTAATTTTGGGAATTCCTTAATTTAAAACCCTAAAAATTTAATCGGTTGATAAAACACAAGACTAAACCCTAGTAATTTTGGGAATTCCTTAATTTAAAACCCTAAAAATTCAATTGGCTGATAAAAACATAAGCAAAAGGCTAGTAGAATCCCAATCATTTCGAATTCCGAAAGCGAAGCGCCATTGCTGAAGCTGATTTCACTACGGTAATAATTTTTAACGACAAATTCCTTCTTATTAACGACGGTAAGCACCAGCTTACAAGTTGCTTCTTCTTCTTGACAAATATGGATCGGATTCAACAGATCCAAACTTGTTGATACGGATTTCTCCTATATTAACGGGGTTCAGTCCGTTGGGCATTTTAAAGAAACCCATGGCGTATGGGCTTGAGGCTTTTAACGGTTGAGCCCATATTTGTACCCAAATATTATTGGGCCAAATACCTTCTGAGCGTTAATATGTACCCAAATTTAATTGGGCCGGGCATCTCCCTAACATTATCTTTCTTTTAAAAAAAAAATCTTTTTGGAGTAACATTTTCAAAATAAAATTGTGAAGGGAATAACAAAAAAATAAGGGGGCGCACGTTATGACGTCAGCAAAATTCTCTCGGCGCACGTTAGCTAGTCTAACTTTCCCGAGAAAATTTTGAACATTTTCCTTCTGTTTTCCTTTGTTTTTCCTTCAGATCTCTTCATTCAATCTTGATTCTTTCATTTTTTCTTGCTATTTCTCATTGGATCAATGGATTCTACTTCTCCTCCACCTACAAATCTGACAGTTCCAGATCTGGATCGTAAATGGTCTACTGTTCTTGTTGAAGATGTGGGTCTCCAATCAATTTCTCCTATTGATCCACAGAAAGAGGTTATGAGAGCTCCTGAAGAGGTGTATGCATCTGGCTCAGCTGAATGGCAACACTGCATTTTCGCACAATTTCAAAGTAAGACTCCTAATCTTTCTCTTTTCCAAAAAGATTGTCAATAGGCTTTGGGGTCGTGATGGTGTAGTGAAGATTACTGAACTTGATTTGAATCAATATGTCATTCAACTTCCTAATGAGGCTACTAGATCTTGGATTCTGGAAAATGGCCCTTGGCATATTCAAAACCGTCCTTTATTTCTTAAGAAATGGGAGCCAGGTGGTTCAGGTCTAGATTTTGATTTGAATAGATTTCCTTTGTGGATCACTCTCAAGCATGTGCCGATTGAGTTATATACTAAGTTGGGTTTAAGCTTCATTGCCAGTAGATTTGGCACCCCACTGTATATGGATCGTGCCACTGCTATGAAGCAGAAAATTTCCACTGCAAAAGTCTGTGTTGAGGTGAATTTAGATGATATTCTACCTGAAAAAGTTGCTGTGGAGTTAAGAGATGGTACTATCGTTTCAATTGAAGTTGCAATTCCTTGGCGACCTCAAAAAATGTAGCTCCTGAAAAGTTCTTGGCCATTCTGATTGCCATACTCCCAAACAGGTTAATAAACAAAGGTGGACACCAAAGAAAACATCAGATTTAGTTGATTCAAATATACCTGCAGATAATAATGTTGATACTGTTGATACTCATACCGATAATGTAAATATAGTTGATATTGGGAATTCAGCTGCATTGATTGTTGATACTCCTACTTTATCTAAGAGCATCCAGATTGGTGAACTTTCTATTTTAGCTTCTCCAATCTCAGCGCAGCAAAATACAAGTAATACTTCAATTGTACAGAAGACACCAAACAGTCATCCCACTTTAGGAGAGAAGCTTTCTGCTGCTGATAAAGGCAAGGCTAGTGCCTCTAAACAGTCAGCAAATAGGTATGCTATTTTGCAGAGTGAAAAAGCCCAAGAGATAGTTTCTGCTCCTATAGGTACAGGTTATGTCAATACAAGACAGCCAAGGGCCGCTTCACAAAATGTTAAAGTGCTTATGAAACAGGTCATACCAAAAGCAAAAGCTGCAAAGAGTAAAACAGTGAAAGCAGACAATATTACTGCTTCTAGTTCTTCTCTCCCCTCTTCTCAATGACAATTCTATTTTGGAATACTAGAGGTCTTAATGCCTCTGAAAAACAATTAGAAGTTGGTAAGAGAATTTCTAATCTCCATGTTGATATAATTTGTCTTTTAGAAACTCGTGTGAAAATTCATAAATCTGCTGCTATCATTTCTCGACTATTTCCTGGTTTGAAATATCTCTGCAATTACGATCATGCTTCTAATGGTCGTATCTGGTTCATTTGGAGGGATTGTTATCAAATTGATCTTGTTGATATGGGTGCTCAGTGCATTACTTGTAAAGTGACTTACTCTGGTAAAATTTTCTTTATCTCTGCTGTTTATGGTGCAAATTTTGAACATGAGAGGAAAGATTTGTGGAGTCATTTAATTCATATTGCTGGTATCATTGGTCATGAAGCTTGGTTAGTTGCAGGTGATTTTAATATCATCTCCAATGTTGAAGAAAGCTCAGATTATAATGGTACGCAAATAGCTGGCTCAGATATTTTAGACTTTACTGAATGTTTATCTCACTTAGATCTTGTTGATCATGCCTACACTGGACCTCTCTTTACTTGGTGGAATAAGAGAGATGAAGGCTCTATTTCTCGAAAACTAGATCGTGCTTTGATTAATATTGAATGGCTTGAGTTTTTTCCAAACTCTACTGTTGAGTTTTTAGCTCCTGCAGTTTCTGATCACTGTGCCATTCTTGTTAAACTCGAATCTCAGAATTATTCTCCTCCAAAACCTTTTAGGTTTTTTAACTTCTGGACCAAGCACTCTGAGTTTTTAGCTGCTGTTGAGAGTTCTTGGACTCAACCTATATCTGGTCGAGACCCTATGATTAAGCTTTTCCGCAAGCTCAAGAGATTAAAGGCTGTCTTGAGGCAATTTAATAAGGAAAAGTTTGGAGAGCTATCTGATAAAGTACATATGAAACGTGAGGAAGTTGAGCAATTACAAGTGAGTGTTCTGCAAGCTGGTTTACCTCATCAAAGTGCTATCTTAAAAACCAAAGAGCTTGAGCTAAAAGATCTGCTTGCAGCTGAGGAAAGTTTCTATAAGCAGAAGTCTCGAGTTCAATGGGTCAAAGAAGGATACCAGAATACAAAATTCTTTCACAAAATGGTGGCTGTGAAGAAGAAATCTAATACTATTAAGATGCTCAAATCTGCTACTGATGACACTCTGAATACCTTTGAGCAAATTTCTGCTGAAGCTATCAATTTCTTCAAATCTTTGCTTGGCAAAAAGGATAATGCTGTTAATGGGTGTCTTATTGATGTACTAACAGATATTTTGCAGGATACTATTCCTGAGGAGATAAAATTAGCTTTAATTGCTCCAATCACACCTGCTGAAATACAGAAAACTATTTTTTCTATATCTGGGGACAAAGCACCTGGGCCAGATGGATTCAATGCTCACTTCTTTCAAGCTTCATGGAGCTTGGTTAAAAGAGATGTAATTGAAGCCATTCTCTACTTCTTCCAAACAGGCTCTTTACTTGATGCTTTTAATTCAACAGCTATCACTCTTGTCCCTAAAGTGCCTAACCCTACTTATATTACTGAGTTTAGGCCTATTGCCCGTTGTACAATCATCTATCGATGTATTACTAAAATTTTAGCCAACAGATTGAAGCCTTGCTTACCATATTTAGTTGCGGATAATCAGTGTGCTTTCATAGAAGGCAGCAAATTGGTGGATAATGTTCTTTTAGCTCAAGAAATTGTTTATGGCTATAATAGAAATAACTCCTCTCCTAGATGTGCTCTTAAGATTGATCTCAGGAAAGCATTTGATTCTGTGGATTGGTCTTTTATTCTTAATATTCTTCAAGCACATGGTTTTCCTGATATATTTATCTCTTGGCTTTCTGTTTGCTTTATGAATCCTCGTTATTCTATATCTCTTAATGGAGGATTGGTTGGTTATTTTGCTGGTGCCAGAGGTGTAAGACAGGGAGATCCCATCTCTCCATATCTGTTTGTGCTTGGTATGAATGTTCTTTCTAGATTACTGGATTTTGCAGCCCAGCATGGTGTTTTCTCCTATCATCCCAAATGCAAGCAGATTAATCTTACTCATTTGTGCTTTGCTGATGATTTGCTAATTTTTACAAAGGGAACTGTTGATTCTATAGCAGGAGTAAAGAACATACTTGATTTGTTTTATACATATTCTGGTCTGAAATTAAACTGTGAGAAAAGTGAATTATTCACTGCAGGTGTTTCTACTGAGCTTGAACAAGAAATGCAGGTTTTCTTTCAGTTCAAAATTGGTTCTCTGCCTGTTAGATACTTGGGACTTCCCTTGGTCTCAAAGAATTTAACATAAAAGGATTGTGGTGCTCTTATTGAGAAGGTTAAGCAGAGAATTTCGCATTGGACAGTGAAGTACCTTACTTTTGCTGGCAGGCTTCAGCTTATTCAGTCTGTTCTCTTTAGTATCCAAAACTTCTGGTGTCAGAGTTTTATTCTACCAAGCTCTGTTCTTAAAAGGTTGAATCAATTGTGTTCATCTTTCTTCTGGAAGGGTAATGATAGCAATGCAAAAGGAGCTAGAGTCAGCTGGGATTGGATTAGTCATCCTAAAGCTGAAGGGGGTCTTGGACTCAAAAATATGATAGTATGGAATCAGGCTTGTATGATCAAGCACCTCTGGAACATTTTTGCACAATCTGGCTCTCTTTGGATAGCATGGCTTTATGTTTATGTTATAAAACAGAACAATATTATGGAGATGCCTATTCTTCAACGATATAGCTGGAACTTCAAGAAGATTCTTAAGCTTCGGAGAAGAGTTGATCATATTATACAAAGGGGTGACTGGAATCAGACTAGGTTTGTCTATAAGGCCGGCCTGATGTATGAACAATTGAGACATCAGCAGCCTCGAGTTCCTTGGCAAAAGCTAGTTTGGTTTTCTTACAGTTACCCTAGACATTCTTTAATCACTTGGATGGCTATACTTGATCGTTTGCCTACTAAAGATAGGTTGGCTAGCTGGAATTTACAAATCCCTTCTATGCATTGTGTATTTTGTGGACAGCATACTGACTGCAGGGATCATATTTTCTTTACTTGTGATTACTCAAAAAAGCTTTGGGGGAAAATTCTTCAAGCATGCAGATTGAGTAGAGATGTTGGTAGCTGGCATTATGAACTTCAATGGGCAATCACTAAGCTTAAGGGTAAATCTCTTCTCTCTTTAATCTTAAAATTGGCCTGGAATGCTTTCTGTTATGTGGTATGGAGAGAAAGGAACAATCGGATTTTTCAGCAGAAGATGAACACAGTAGAGCAATCTTTTATACTCATTGCTGATTCTATTAGGATTAGATTACTTGGTCTTCAACATGTTGCTAAGGATCCTATAAACATTTTCCTTTGTAATAGCTGGTCTTTACAGCTTGATTGGTGATTTTGTTAGCTATTTTCATGTAATAGTTCCTTTGTACTAGTTTTTGTAGCAGTTCTTATTCCTGCTACCAGATGAATGATACATATTTATCCAAAAAAAAACATTTTCAAAATATTAAAATTTTAATAAGAATTGACAAACATGCATATTTTCATTTTATTTATTCTTAATTATGAACAACTATCATTTAAGTTTAAATAAAAATTATATATTTTAAGTACCATTTTACAAAATATAAAATCATTAAATCGTGTAACTTTCTCTATAATAATTAAAAGTTCTAATTTGAGACAAAAAAAAATAAACTTTCTTTGACGTAAAAAAAGTACACTTAAATCTTAATTACAGTTTATTACAATGTTTTTGTTTTCTTTCAAAGAGGGAGAGAGAGACATGGTTCTAATCCACGTCATTATACCAACAAGTGGTTGGTTCAAACGGTTCGACATTTATTCTTCTTAAGTAAGGTTTCGAGTTCGAATATTGTGAATGAAGAAAATTATTATTGGGAAAACTTTTACCCCATGATGAGCCGACCCGACTCGAACATGATAATTTGTAAATATACCAGAATTTATGACTTCTTCAATCTCTCAACCACCCAACCAATCGGAAATCATCTTGACAAATAGATAATTCGAT
The DNA here is from genome assembly GCA_001974825.2 of Corchorus olitorius. Lineage (NCBI taxonomy): Eukaryota > Viridiplantae > Streptophyta > Magnoliopsida > Malvales > Malvaceae > Corchorus > Corchorus olitorius. The sequence continues at coordinate 66,918 of AWUE01018253.1, forward strand.
TTAATAATACGATGCATTTTTTTGGTAAGACAAAAATATGATTGAAGGGGAAAAAAAGTCAAAAAATAAGAACAAAAAAAGAAGCTAAAGAAGATGAATAGCCTATAGCAAAAGCAAATGTATGCATTGCCTTACAAGTTTGCCAAGGGCCAACCCAAAGGTACCCTACACCAGACATAATCTCTTAAACCCAAAGTAAAATGTGTGTGTAAGTGCAGAAGTGGGCACTTTTGATTCTGTTTAAGCTTACCATCTGTTTTGCAAAAATGCATTGTAAACCATATATATATATATATCCCCATTACTTAGCGTGTTACCAACAACAATGACGAGAGACTAAAATGGTCCAATTGGAAATGCTCAACGCAGAAGTAGTGTTAGGCTTTTAACTTTTTCCATGAAAACAATCATTTCATTTCATCATATTAAACCAAATTGTTTGCTTTCCTTGATTGGATATATATCATCTCATTTGTGCATGTTGTTACTATATGTAGGTTTTTGCGTGAATGACTAGATTTCTTGTCCCTTCTTAGTTGGAGAATCAAACTCTATTGCTTTATGGTTGAGCCACTTCACATGTTTCAACAGTTTTGTTATGTTCACAATTTAATTATTATGTTTATCCAATGATGGTCTCAAGTCTATTAACTAGAGAATTTTTGAACCAAAAAAAAAAGTCTATTAACTAGAGAGACTAATCTTTTTCGAGAATGTATATATAATTGGGATGGAATTACAGGTGTTCATGGGTCGGGTCGGGCCAGGGCTAAGCTTTGATCTATATTTATATGGCTTATCCAAGCCCGGCCCGACCCGACTAAATGGGTCTTAACTTATGATCAAGCCCGTCCAATTAAAAAAAGCTTTATCCAAGGCCCGTCCAAACCCACCCGTTTAGTAATTTAATATATATTATTTATTTATTTTGAACTCATTATTTATTATTTAAAATATATTTATTATTTATTTAATAGTATATATTATATCTAAGATAGTAAAACTTAATTAACATATATATTTTTTTATCAAAATAATTAATTAACACATCTAATGAATATTTTAACTAGTCAATCTAATTAAAAACAAATAAAATAATCTAATTATTTAAGCATACGGGCCGGGCCGGGCTTTTATGGCTAAGACCAAGCTCGGCTCATTTTGTAAACGGGTCTTAAAATTTTGTCCAAATCCATCCAACGGGCTTCAAATTTTTGTCCAAGCCCTCCCAAATATCGGGCGGTCTTACGGACTTAAACGGGTAACCCAACCCTTGAACAGGTCTAGTTGGAATGTAAATTGCACGATGTACATATATATATATATATATATATATTTGTGCAAGAAATAAAAATGTGTACGAAATACCAAAAACAACGTGTGCGACTATACTTCACTTATTTAGCTCAAAACTTGATGGACATATTAGTACCTTTTAGACTTCCATATTTGGAAATATTGTTGGACTAATTTAATATTATGACGCATAAACAAACATGTGATAAATAAGCTCGTGAACAACTTTAATTATTGAGGATATATTATTCTTTTTATAATTGATCATACCTTATTTGAAGGAGTGACCGATCGACTTATATACAGTGTAAACAAAATTGTTTTACACAATTTTATAACTTGATTTAGGAGTTCTATTTTACAAAACCAACAATTGGATTTAATACTCTTTTCATATGAATGATGCAAGTATATAATATTATCAAGTTTACAAATCGAAGAATGAGAAAAGCTCAAAATGTACTGGATTACATTGTAGTACTTAGCTTATATACTGAGTAACTGCTAATTAACTAGTATCTAACTATAGGCTAACTAACATTTAACCATAGATTAGTTGTAACTAATTAACAGAAAGATATAAGCTCTGACATCCCCCCTCAAACTTGGAATATATCATGTTGAATATAAGTTCTGTATTCCAAGTTTGCCAAAAGCTGTCTTAAAGTTGGTGGAAGATAATGCCTTTGCAAAGCAATCAACCAGTTGAAGTGTCGATGTAACTGGAAGTAATTTGATTAATCCATCCTGAAGTTTTGCTCTGACCACATGACAGTCGATATCTATGTGCTTTGTCCTCTCATGAAACACAGGGTTTTGAGCAATATGGATTGCAGAGAGATTATCACAAAACAAAGGTATAAAGGATGCAGGACTCACTTGTAAATCCTTCAAAAGATAAGTAAGCCATTGAATTTCACACACTGTTGATGCCAATGCCCTATACTCAGCTTCTGAACTGCTTCTACTAACTGTGTTTTGCTTCTTTGTTTTCTAGGAAATCAAAGAATTTCCAAGAAAAATGCAATATCCAGTCACTGACTTTCGAGTATCAAGGCATCTACCCCAGTTAGAATCTGAATAAGCTTTTAGGTGAAAAGACCCTTGAGATGAAAAGAGTATACCCTGTCCAATTGTGCCTTTGAGATACCTTAAGACCCTATGAGCCACTTGTAAATGTTCAGTTGTAGGTTTGTCAAGGAACTGAGCCAGTTGTTGAACAACAAAACTGATGTCAGGCCTTGTTGTGGTTAAATACTGCAACTTCCCAACAAGTTTTCTATACTGTGTGATGTCTTCAAGAGGTGTCCCTGAGTCTTTAGTCAGTCTTGTTTCTGGTAGCATAGGTGTTGGTGTAGGCTTGCTTTCAAGAAAGTCCATTTCCTTGAGTAGATCCATTGTGTATTTCTTTTGACAGACATTAATTCCCTGTTTTGATCGAGCAACCTCTAATCCAAGAAAAATTTTTAATTCTCCAAGATCTTTGATACTAAATAGATCATGTAAATGAGCTTTGATATTAACAACTTCACTGATATCATTGCTTGCAATAATGATATCATCAACATACACAAGTAAAGCAATGAAGTTGTTATTTGCAGATCTTGTAAATAAAGTATGATCAGCCTGAGATTGTTGAAAGCCATACCTCACTAAAGCTTCTGTCAATTTTAGATTCCACTGTCTACTGGCCTGTTTAAGACCATAAAAGGGACTTGACAAGCTTACAAACTTGAGTAGAACCTTGGTGATAGCCTTCTGGAAGTTTCATATAAACTTCTTATGATAAATCTCCATGAAGAAATGTTGTATTTACATCACATTGATGTAAATACCAGCCTTTTAATGCAGTAACAGCCAACAAAGCTCTAACAGTGGCCATTTTTGCTACTGGACTGAATGTGTCTAGATAGTCAATCCCTTCTTGTTGTGTATATCCTTTAGCCACCAGTCTTGCTTTGTACCTCTCTTTAGACCCCTTTTCTCTTGATCTTAAAGACCCATTTACAGCCTATTGTTTGCTTTCCTGGAGGTAGATCAACCAATCGCCAGGTCCTTGTCTTCTCCAAAGCTTCTAATTCCTCATCCATAGCCTTCTGCCAAAGTTGATTCTTTGCAGCTTCTCTGTAGTTTCTAGGTTCAATATCATGATCAATTGTAACAACAAAAGCTCTATGTTTTGAGGTGATATTGTCATAAGTGAAAACTTTTGATAAAGAATGTGGACTTGTTTTCTGTAACTGTACTTGGTTACACTCAAAATTGATAAGATATGAAGGTCTATATTTGTTTCTATTACTTCTTCTAACCTCCTGAGGATTAGAGGTAGTTGAAGTGTTTGATTGAGTAGGTAAAGGCAATGTAATAGTATTTGGTTCAGTAGGTTCAGTGTTTGGTTGTGGTAAGGCTGCTGGAGTGTCCTGTTGAATAGGAATGATTGGTTGATCGACTTGAGGTGAAGATTGAACATTCAAATGAGAAGATTGGCGAATATGAAAATTATCAACAGGATCAGCAAAATCTGCAGAATTATGAAGAACAGGCAAAACTAGAGTTTCTGCAGGCTTATGCTTAGGAAACTGCAGGTTGTCAGTTTCAGCATAAGATGCAGAGTAAGGAAAAATATGCTCATAGAAAGTAACATCTCTAGATAGAAATATTTTGTGAGATTGGATATCATACAATTTGTATCCTTTAACACCAGGGAGAAAACCTAAAATATGCTTTTAGTGCACCTGCTGTCAAATTTGTTCTTAATATTGCTATGATTAGAAGCAAAAACTAAATAACCAAAAACTCTTAAGGATTCTATATTAGGAGGTTGATTAAACAATTTTTCAAAAGGTGAAATTTTTCCTAGAACAGGAGTAGGAATCCTATTAATGAGAAAAACAGCATGCAAAACACATTCACCCCATAATTCTATTGGTAAGTTAGCTTGAAATCTTAAAGATCTAGCTACATTCAATATGTGTTGATGCTTCCTTTCGACTACACTGTTTTGTTGAGGTGTTTTAATGCATGATGTTTGATGGAGAATACCTTTAGACTCGTAAAACGCTGGCATATTGAATTCTTGTCCATTGTCAGTGCGAATGCACTTTACTTCTGCATCAAACTGCACTTTTGCTAAAGCTACAAAATTCTGCATAATTGTTCTAGTTTCTGATTTAGCTTTCATAAGAAGAATCCAGGTAAAACGAGTGAAATCATCCACAATGGTGAGAAAATAAGTATGTCCCTTAAAAGTTGGGGCATAATTATCTCCCCATATGTCTATATGAATCAAATCAAAACACTTAAGGCTAACAGAAGTACTGATAGGAAAAGGAGTTCTCTTATGTTTGGCTTTGTGACAAATTTCACATAATTGGATAGGATTTGCAGAAGGAACAAGCATTTTTAGTCTGGAATTAGAAAGATGGCCTAGTCTATTATGCCATAGAACAGAATCAACATCATTACAAGCAACAGAATCAACATCATTACAAGGAATAGAATCAACATTTGTACAAGAAACAGAAGCATCCAATGAAGATTTCAAAACAGAACCAACAGTATTACAGGAAATAGTCCTAATAATTGTGTTCAAAGTTTTCCTAGAATCAAGTGCATTATGATCATTTATAGCAATGTCAAGTTGTAATTTGTATAGTCCACTTGTTCTCTTAGCAATTCCAATCATCCTCAAATGATGGAGGTCCTGTATAACACAATGAGATGACCAAGTAATTAAACAACAATTAAGGTCAAGAGTTAACTTTCCTACAGAAATCAAGTTAAAAGTGAAATCAGGCACATAGAGCACATCATAAAGAACAAGAGACTCATTAAATTGCACTATACCAACATGAGAAACTTGCACCTTAGTATTGTTAGGTAAACCAACAAAAACATTATTAACCATTTTATAAGATTTAAAAGATGCAAGTGAGCAAGTTATATGATATGTTAGCACCAGTATCAATAACCCAATCTGAAACAGAATTTCTTTTGTTAGTGAAAACATTTAAAGAAACTTTGGGATTAATAACACAGTTTTGAAGAAAGATGTTACCATAAGCAGATGATGGCTCATGCATAGAGACTGCTGCATTAACATGATGATTTGGAGCAGAATTGGTTTGGATCATAGACAAGAGCTGATGATACTGATCCTTAGTAAATTGATAAGTAGCAGATGATGAAGAATCTGAAATTTGAGCAGCAACTGCAGAACTGTCATCAGGAATCATTGTTGGAACAGAAAAACTACCATTCATTGTCTCTACAGCATTTGCATGATGAACTGGACGTTTGCCTTTGTAGTTGTTGGTAAAATTTTGAGGGAAACCATGCTTTTTTGTAGCATTTATCAACTGTATGCCCCTCTCTGCCACAAAATGTGCAGACCATAGGTTTCTTGCCCTGAGCATAAAATTTCTTTGGGACAAAGGAAGAATTCCCCTTAACAGCAAGAACATTGACATTAGGAGTAGGCAAGATAGACCTTTCTTGTTAAATAACAAGAGAAAAAGCCTTATTCAAAGAAGGAAGTGGATCCATTAGAAGAATCTGGGATTTCACATTTCCATAAGATTCACTCAAACCCTTAATGAAAGTTATAACATGATCATTATCAAAGTATTCTCGAATCTTAGAAAGGCCACAAGAACAGACCGTTTGACAATCACAAGATGGAATAGGCCTCAAAAGCTGAAACTCATCCCACAAGATTTTCAATTTTGTAAAATAATCATGAACTGACAGATCACCTTGAGCACAACTATGGATTTCAGATTGTAAGTCACAAATCCTAAAAGAAATTGTCTGACCAAACCTTGCTTTGAGATCGTTCCAGATAGCTTGAGCAGAATCCAACCAGAGGATTGACTGAGCAATGGAAATGGAGACATCATTAACAAGCCAAGAAATGACTAAATTGTTGCAGCGCTTCCATGGAAGATATAAAGGAGAAGTATTAGCAGGAACTGTAATGGACCCATCGATGAAATCAATCTTGTTTTTGGAGAGTAAAGCCATCTGCATTGTTCTTTCCCACTGATAGTAATTTGGTTCAGTGAGAATAGAAGAGACCAGAACAGTGGAAGGATTTTCACTTGGATGTATAAATAAAGGATTGGAGGGCAATTCCTTTAGTCGAGGAGTAGTAGAAGCTGAATTAGCCATGAATCAATGAAAAGAGAGAAGAAAAAGTGAAGAAAGAACCCTGTTTGGGTAAAGAGAAAAATAGAAGAAAAAGACGAGAAAGAGAAGAAACTGTAACTGTTTCTTCAAAGAAAGAAGAAAATGCGGAAGAAAAGAGAAAAATTCTCTGAAAAATCCTCTGATACCATATCAAGTTTACAAATCGAAGAATGAGAAAAGCTCAAAACGTACTGGATTACATTGTAGTACTTAGCTTATATACTGAGTAACTGCTAATTAACTAGTATCTAACTATAGGCTAACTAACGTTTAACCATAGGTTAGTTGTAACTAATTAACAGAAAGATATAAGCTCTGACAAATATTGTAATATTATCAGTTAATCACATTTTATTGTCATAATACAAATTTTATATAAAGCAAAAGGTCTTAATCCACCAAACTTAGAGATTCCGTGAGATTCTATTCCTAAAAGCATACGATATTTTTAAGAATTTCCAAATTAGTCTAAAGGTAGCTCAAAAGTTAATAAGAACATTTTCAAATTGTGTTCAAATCATTTGAACCTTATTAGAAAGGGAGGATGCATGAAAAATTTTGAGATACGATGTCAATCTATATATCCATCTCATTCATTTACTTTAGCTTATAAAAATCATTCAAATTAAAATATAATTATGCTATATAGAAGCGATGATGAGGAAATTATATATACATCCATTAAGATACATATATTATATTCCTTGCCATCTAGTCTAGTAGTAAACATTATATACAATTTACACACTTAATTTTGCTAGGGAGAGGAAAGTACTCATTTATCATGAAATGGTAGGTTGAGATGATAAGTTATATATGTCGATATCCCAATTCCAGAAAGATTGAAAAATTGTTAAAAGTGAATTTGTTAGGAGGGTTTCACACTTACAACTCAATAAAGGGATTAATATCACGCGAGTACTATTTTGACATACCATTGGTTAAACAATACAAAGAGGATGAATCTTATTTTATTTTTATTTTATGTAAGATTATAAAGATTTAAACCTTGATTATTAAAAGTAAATAAAAGTCTAACACCTTGCGCTTGTACATTACTACATTTCACAGCCGGAAAATAATATGTACTTCTTCCTACTCTTGGAGTTTCAGCGGCTCCTTTAGCTGATCTACCTACTATAAGCTAAGCTTAATAAATGTGTTGGAAAAAATAAGGAGACAATAGAAGAAAGCAGAGAAATAAGAGAGCCTTGACAAATGACAACTACCAAAAATATATCTAACAAAATATAGTGCTTAGCTCTCCAAGACTTTTTATATGAAAAAAAAAAAACTAATAAAATACTAATGATGAAAACGACTCATATTCATATTGCTCGCATTTGTTTACATAAGGATAGAAGACTATATGAATTTAAAAACAAAATGTAAAGTTTTACTATAAAAATATATCATATAAAAAACTTTCCTTTTCTTCCCAAATGATGATTGTTTGTTTGGTGTCTTTGCTTTCATTTTTTACAACGATTTATATTCATATTAATATACATATATAAATAAGTCATCCAACTTCCCCCTCCCATATCCCATTTCCCTCCCTAAGTCAAAGAGACCAAAAAAAAAAAAGCATGGCAAGTTTCACTTCCTTGTCAATCCTTCCCCTGTTTTTCCTCTGTTTTCCCATCATTTTTCAACATGTTTCGCCGGCCATGTCCCTCCCTCTCTCGACCGACTCCCGATGGATCGTCGACGAGAAAGGGGACCGGGTTAAGTTGGCCTGCGTCAACTGGGTGTCGCACCTCGAACCAATGGTTGCGGAAGGGCTGAGCAAGCAGCCGATGGATATGATCGCCAAAAGGATTGTTTCAACAGGGTTCAATTGTGTTAGGTTAACTTGGCCACTCTTTTTGATCACCAATGACTCGTTGGGCTCTCTTACTGTTAGACAATCGTTTCAAAAGCTTGGACTGCAAGAATCCATTGCTGGAATTCAGACTAACAATCCTTCCATAATTGATGTTTCTGTCATAAAAGCTTTCCAGGTATTTTTTTTTCTATGTATATATGAAACTCTCTGTTTTTCAGGTTCTGTTTTTTCCCCAGAAAGATTAGATTTCCAGCTCCACATATATACCATAGTATGAAGATAAGGTAAAATGGGAAAGAAAAAACTGGAAAACTGAAAGTGAAACCTTTTTGGTGACCCCACGCCTTCCAAAAATTACTAGCAAAACTGATTCTTTACGGCATTGATAATTGATTGATTTAAGGTTTATCCAAGTAAACCAATAACTTGATGACAATTACGTACATTAGTTTTTTTCCTTTCTTTTTCTTGGTGTATTGTATTTTTTTTCCCTTTCAAGAGAGTTTAGTTAAATGACTAAATCATCATTTTTCCTCGTATAATAATGACCCAAGTGTAGTGGTCAATAATTAAACTCACAATAATAAAATACTTTTAGTGGAAAAAGTTTAGTCAATTAAAACAAGAGTATAATATAATTATGTAATAAATAAATAAATGTAGTTGGTGAGAAATGATGTTGATGGAAAATAAAAATATTATCTTTAGCCGCATGCCATTAAATATGCCTTACCTTATCTTATATGTCAAATTATTACTTGGACAGACTTGGTAGACATTTTCCCTTGTTTGCTGGAATTATTAGCATTTTCCATTAATAAAACAGTGTTTGAAAGTTAAAAATTGCTCCTTTTTTGTTCCATTTGTTGAGATTATTATTGAAAGAGATTAAAAAATTCAGGCAGTGGTGGCTAGCCTTGGGGAAAACAATGTAATGGTCATACTTGACAATCACATCAGCAAGCCTGGTTGGTGTTGCAGTAATTTCGATGACAATGGCTTTTTTGGTGACAAATTCTTCAGCCCTGATTTATGGATTACGGGCCTCACTAAGATGGCCACCTTATTTAATGGTGTGACCAATGTGGTTGGAATGAGCTTGAGAAATGAACTCCGAGGGTCCAGACAGAACCAGAACGATTGGTACAGGTAACCATTTTTTCCTCTCATAATTGAAAAATGGCTTATTAGCCCTTTTGTCTCCTAACCTATGGAGTTAAGGACACTTTGTCTCTAAAGAATAATCGCAACAATTTGAGAAGTTCAGGAGGCTAATTGTCTTGAATTTGGAAATTCTGTGGGTAAGTTGTTGCGATTTGAAGTTTATAGGGTAAAATGTTCTTGACGTTATAGTTTATGGGGCAAAAAAGCTAATAAACTATTGAAAAATTGACACTAAATGGAGTAATGGGGTTTTTTTTTGGAGACTTATTGCCGTTGAATTGAATTAGGTATATGCAGAAAGGGGCTGAAGCAGTGCACTCAGCCAACCCAAACGTTCTAATTATACTTTCTGGATTGAATTACGACACAGAGTTATCATTCATCAAAAACCGAGCAGTGAATTTAACGTTCACCGGGAAACTAGTTTTTGAGGTTCATTGGTATGGTTTTACCGATGGGGAAGCATGGCTAACCGGCAACCCCAACCAGGTGTGCGGTAGAGTGGCTAAGGACGTGATGAATAGGGCAGGGTATTTGGTGGATCAAGGCTATCCATTGTTCGTTAGTGAGTATGGGGTGGACCAAAGAGGGACCAATGTGAATGACAATAGGTACTTGAACTGCTTCTTGGGTTTTGCAGCTGAGCTCGACTTAGATTGGGCGCTATGGACGCTGGTTGGGAGTTATTATTTAAGAGAAGGGGTCATTGGGATGAATGAGTATTATGGAATCTTGAATTGGAATTGGTGTGAAATCAGGAATGAAAGCTTTATAGACAGAATTCATGCCCTCCAGTCTCCTTTCCAGGGTAAGCAAAGCGAACTTTATTTTCCCTTCGGATCACCGATGTTTCATATTCTATCAAGGCTAATCTTCATTTCTTCCAAAATGGTATTGCAGGGCCAGGTCTATCAGAAACCAGAGTGCATAAAGTGATCTTCCATCCCGCGACAGGGCTTTGTGTTCTAAGGAAATCTTATTTCGAGCCATTGCGCTTGGGTCCCTGTACTGATTCTGAAGCTTGGACTTACTCACCCCAGAAAAATCTGTTGATAAAAGGAACTTATTTCTGCTTACAAGCAGATGAATCAGGGACAACAGCGAAACTCGGTATTATCTGCAGTGAGTCTAATTCAAAATGGGATATCACATCAGATTCCAAGATGCACCTATCATCTAAGCTCAAAAATGGCAAATCCGTTTGCCTGGATGTGGACTCTAACAACACTATTGTTACAAGCAGTTGCAAATGCTTGAATAAAGATAATAAGTGTGACCCTGAGAGCCAGTGGTTCAAACTTGTGAACAGCACAAGGAGCAGAAGTGAAGAAAGAACTTTCTTACATCTTGACTCGGTTCTAAGCTTAAAGGATTTCTTATGGAACCTAGTTGGTGGCTCAATATAAAGGCATTTTCTGGTGAAGCAAATAGGCAAGGGTTACAAATTTAGTCCAAAACCACAGATATATGCCAACTAATCCTATGATACATGAGACACACATACACCCTATGGCACAAATACACACCATTTCACTAGGTCTTACATAGCCTGCCGTAGCTTACAGGAGTTATTTCATTATGCTCTTCCGCGGTTCTACCAGGCATCACTACAGACTTACCTTAAATGTATACACTTACAGAAATTATGTTGGTCATTCAAAATCCAGTTCAAATGGTCAATAAAACCACTGCCATTAAACTTGTGTTTGCTTCAGTATAGAGTAGATTGGAGCTAAAAGAGAAGAATAAAAACTTGGGTGCCAAATGTTTTTCCTCTAAAATAGTCATTTCATTTCCTAAGAACCAAAACCTATGTCCTTAGCCCATTTGTTTTCAACAGTTTAATAATGCAAAGAAATTACTCTAATGTAATTCCTAAACAAACATATGATGATGAAGGACAATAGGAGTATGCACCAGCATAGTTGAATCACCAGAAGTCATTCTTCCATGGCATCTCCAGCTTCAATAACTTCGACCTTTTCGTCTAATGGTGTGATCTTTGTCAATAGAACCTCTGCACCATGAGAGAATTGTGGCATTAGATCAAAGTCATTGTTAAAATTTCAACAAAGATGGATACCCTTGTATGTGAAAAAATAGTGAACACTAGAATGGTGTCCATGCTTTCAATATCTCTGTTATACAAGCAAATGATGCTGATAAGACCTCACTTACCAGTCTTCTTAGGAAATGTAAATCCTTTGGAACTTATATGTGCACGATGATTTGGAACTTGATAGTTTCTTAGGTATTCCTTGTGTCCCTATACAATCAAGTATTGCCAAAGGGTTAGAAAACTTAATGCAAGAAGCCAGTAAAAAATGTAAACAGAACCAACATTTTCTACTCTCCCAAAATGCAAGCAAGAGAACAAACCTTTGTTATAACACAAAGGTCAACATTGCTCCCACTGCCCAAATCATTGAAAATTCCAGCACAAATAGCCTCACATACCAAATTTATTCCTTCTTCTTTCTGCCCAAACAAAAAATTCGAACATATTAATTCATAAAAAGTAAGATACTCTCTTTGATTGAATACTAGGAATTAGTACTTCCTACAGCTCTCTGGAAAAGCAGTTTTGGAAAACATTCCTTTCTCGCTTAGCAAAAGTTAAGTAAATGCTTTACTAATCAAACATAGCATATTTTATGAATCAAAATGAAATTCACCACCGATTCATGTTATGGCAGAGGAACTTACAGATAGACCTTCACGATATTTTGACTCAAAAACAGCCATAGCAGCTAGTGAACCAGAACCCATAGTTGCAAATGGCAGAGTGTCTGTAGATCCATGAGGATAGATCTGTGTGATATCATAAAGTCAATGCAAAGAAAATGGTAATGAACAAAGCTAAAAGTAAGAAAATTACTCTCATGTATAAAGTCAACTAACCGTATGAAGATGTGGCCCAGTCACATCTACTCCACCAAGAACCAAAGCAGCTTGAACATGTCCTTGGTACCTAGAAAGCAAGACAAGTAAATACCAGTAAGGACTTCTTTACAATCTGCCATAAGAAAAAGATCTAACTATACCAAGTATCAGACTCTCAAATATAAGCTTACTTGAAAAGATGAGATTTTAAAAGAGTCAGGGCTGTCACAACCCTCGACTCTCGTCCAGTATGATACCGATGGAGCTGCAGCTGGGAATTGACCATATCTATAACGAAAGGCAACATGAAAATAAAGCAGAATGTAGCAGTCAAATATAACACTTGATAATCAAATGAAAATATTAGGAAAAGAAAGAGAGGCAAATAATAAAGCAAGAATAGTAGGAAAAAGCTTTTACTTACCAGTCACTGCCTCTGTATCAGCAGCAGTTCCTGCTCCACAGCAATAAATATTAGGCGCCATATAATGGATCTTTTCACAGTTCTTATCACAAACAATGGACCCTGCAGTGGCTCTTGTATCTGCTCCGAGGATGACTCCGTCCTGGTACAAAAAGAATGAATTTATACAGTATAAAATAAGGACTTCTCATATCACTGATATCCATCCCATTCTCATGAAAAGATTATAAGAGGTAAATGCTTTAAAATAATTGAAGATTTGGGAAACATTGATTGATAAGCATCTTAAAAATAGCTCTTCCATAACTTCAGAGAAGCAGAAACTAGATTAACAGTTCTAAGCAGTCACATTCCTAGCATGCTGATGCTATACTTAAGCAAACAAATCATTTCCAATATCTACAATCACATTACCTTACCATAAGCAGGCAGCTACCCAGTCAATAAGCAAGAAAGGACTAGATAACACATCACAGAACAGAAATAAAATGACAATATAATTAAGTTGGTCAAGATATATTGTATACCTGAAAAATGAGACCAACAATTGTGGTACCAGTCTTTCGAAAAGATGGAGGGTTAGCCCCCTTTTTTGCGAGCATTTCGTTTCTTTTACACAAATCGAAGCTAAAGCCCCCTTTTGGAGGAAGTTCCACAGATGATGTTGACATTTTTTTGCACTTTTACTGCAAAAGAGAAGAAAATGAAAAGGAAAAAAAATACAACTCCAAATTTTATATCAAGTTTTCATAACAAAATATTGAAACATAAGTGTAAGGAAACAAATTTTCAATTATAAAGTTATTTATTTCTATAATTTCCATTGAATGACACCTCAGGGAACTGAGAACTACAGAACAGAGTCTTCCAAGGGAAATTGAAGTCAAATAAGAACAAAGTTCTTTTAACAATTTAAAAATCCTAGAGTGCAATTCGCGGAAACCCTAAATATCTGATTATCGACCTTTCATATAAATGACTACGACCTAATTTTCCGTTTGGTTACCGGAAAACTGAAGGGAAAGAACAGAGAAAAATGTAATCCTTGCATTCAAGTGAAATGAAAAAAATGCATCTACATAGTTCCAAGCTGCAGTTTTTCAAAATTCAGAAGTAATCTAAATCTTTATAACAAAAAACGAAAAAGAAATCGAAGCAAAAGAAAAATTGTAAAAAGCTGTTCTCTTTCCCTCACAGCTTTCGCATAAACTAAAACGCAAAGCAAGAAACAATCTTATATGAAAATTACATAATAAAAGAGTTTAAAAAAGACTTACGAAAAGAAAGAGCACGTAATCGGAAGAGAGAATCGAGATTAAAGTCAAAGAGATCAACGAGAAGCGGAGCCGGAGATGCCTGGCAGAGCGCATTATAACTGATGAAACTTGGGAAAAAAGAAAAAGGAGGGATTTTTATTTTATTAGTATATTTTTATTTTTTTTCTTTGGCATTTATATTTTTATTTAATTTAAACAAATTATGAGTACTATTGATGAAAAAAAGAAAAACCGCGCAGTCGCGCACGCTTCTTAATTTTTAATTAACCTTCCGAATTTTGTTTTTCTTGCAATTGCATCCCTCAGTTTAACTTATTAGAACTAATTAATTATTGATTTTTCATCATTTCCAATCCATCCAGAATTTATTTATTTATTTAAAATAGTTTAAATAAAATTAAAAATTTAAGAAAGACTTATTTATAAACTTTTATTGAGTTTTTTTTTAATTTTTAATATATATCAATATTAATAATATTTGTATAATTTATAATTTTATTTAAGCTTTATATCTATTGTAACCCTCAAACTATTCAAAAGTGACAATTTGACCATTTAACTTTCTAATTTAGACAATTCATCCTCATACTTTGATTTTTTTAAGGCAAAACCAAGAAAAAAAAATACATCTTTCATCTAGTATAATCCATTGAACTTTGAGTTTAGACAAATTGACTTGAAATTAATGGAATTTGACCACATTAACATCATATTAATTCAATCAAACATGTCCTTAGCCGGTCCAAAGTCTTAGCTACTTGTGGTTTTTCTCGCTCCTCTGGTGATTGATTATATGAATTTCAGTGGGCAGTTTCGGGTCTTAAGGGTAATTCTCTACTGACTATTATTCTTAAGATTGCCTGAATGCTTATTGTTACTTTATTTGGAGAGAGAGGAATTCTGGACTCTTTTCGCAGAAGAATCATATAGATGAAGTCATTTTTAAGCAAATTGCTGAAGCTGTTCGATGTAGATTATATGGTTTGGAGCATATTAAGAAAGACTACATCAACAGTACTCTTTTATGTACTAGATGGGAAATTTATATCCCCAAACTTCTATGATGTATCTTATTATTATTTGATTGTTGCTACTATGTAGCATCTATATGATATTGTATTGAGTTGCAGGCTTCGGATAAATAAAATTATTTACTTATAAAAAAAAGTCCTTAGCCTCGTAATCAAATTTTGTCCAATTCGATTCAGATTGTTTGAACATCAAAATTTGAGGGTAAATTGACCCAACCAAATATGAGAGATCATTTTTTTTTTGAGATATTGGGAGGCTTGAATGGGTATCTAGCCCTTTTTTAACAATGTAGCCTTCGCTATTGATGTGGCACACCTAAACACTAGCACATAGACTTGTTATGTTATATATGCCACATCAATGTAGAGAGTTACATTGTTTGAAAATTTTATGTTACCAGAAGTTGATCCTCCATTACGAATTAGATGTCCACTTTTAATCAACAAACACTATTATTTATAAAAAGTATATAAAGTAAAATATTTTTTAAAAATAACACTTTGTAAACTTTGGATTACAAATTTTTCAACACAATTTTTTTTAAAATTAAATTTTACATTTTTTTTATAAATAATGATCAAAGTTTAGTGTTTGTTGACCAATAGTAGTTTCTTTTGAAGAAAATGTAATTTTCATTCATGAAAATGAAATTACATCGTTCATAACATAAATTACAATAGATTGAATTTCATCATCAACGTCTTGATCTGGATCTGGATCTGTCATCATGATATGAATCCTTTGAATTGGAGTTTCGAACCTTTCCCATGTTTCTAGCACGCGCGACACCTCTTCGTTTTCGCTTCTGTGAGATTTCACCAACGACAGAAAGGTGAGTGATCCGAAAACCTCCCCGAGTGATCCAAAAACCACAAAATGATGGTGAAATCCCCAATCTATTGTAAACTCAAAAGACATCAAACAAACTGAATAAACTGACTCGACAAATTGAACTAACCCAAACATCCAAGATCTAAATATCTGGAAACTCATAACCCAAACAGATCAACAGATTTGTGGGACTTTATTCTAAAACTAAAGAAAAAAAATAAGATACAAAATAACAAATCAAACCCCTCCTCTCCCTTGACAGTAATAATTAAGGAGGAGGAGCGAAAAGAAAACAAAGTAAGAAAAACTAGAGAAGGAAGAAAAATGTGACTTTTGTAATATCAATAGTAGACATCTAATTAGGGACCGAATAAATGTGAGATAGTTAAAAAGTCAAAATGGGTGTATAATATCTTTTGCTACTAGTCAAAATGGATATTGAGTCATTTTGTTCATACTGTTTTAGAAACATTTTTTATTTACCTTATAACTTTATGGACAGAATGACTCTTACCATTAAACCAATTGATCCAAAATCCAAAATCTTGAAGCGGTCGATCATAATTAGTCCGAATGCTATTACTTAACTTTTTGGACAAAAATAATTAAAACACTTGTTGAAAAAGAAACAAGAGAGAAGAATATTGGACTTAGTAAAGGGTGGTGGTGAGGGTGAGATATAGATTGAGACAGACTTTCACCATGAATTATAATTTTATTTATAAACATATATAAAACCTCATTGGACCAATGTAGATTGACATTTCAATCAAACAAACTACATGGATTAGAAACACAATGGTACCTAAGAAAAAGAAAAAAGAAACACAACAGATTTTCGGCCCCAAAAAAAAAAAAGAAACACAATATGCTTGCATTAATCATTATTCTATTACATGCTAATTAATTAATTTCTCATTTCAAGAGCCATTATTATTCTCTACCAACCTAGGCTTGAGAGTGACCATTAAACCATTTTTCATGTAGAGTGTGGTGGTCAGCTTTGGGACAACACTTTGGCCATCAGCCACCTTAACTGAGTACCTTAACAAGACTGAGGCAGCCACCATTTTCATCTGTGTGTAAGCAAACTTCTTTCCCAAACAAATCCTCGGACCAGCATTAAACACGGCGTATTTGAACTGATTTTCACTAACAAACTTCCCATCTTTGATCCATCTCTCTGGCTTGAACTCCAAGCAATCTTTACCCCATATGGATTGAACACGAGCCATTGAAAAAATGCAGAGGAAAACTCGAGCACCCTTTTTAACCCTAGTTCCATCAGGAAACACATCGTCTTTTAAAACTTGTTTCAGTTCAATTGGCACTGATGGGTAGAGTCTTAAGGATTCTGACAATGCTGCTTCAAGATACACCATTTTTTTCAATTCCTCGACTGTGAAAACTATATCATGACGATTATGGCCTAAAATTTCATAGATTTCATCGAGGATTTTGGTTTCGACATCAGGGTTTTTGTGTAGTAGCCAGAAAAACCAGGCCAATGCAACAGAAGTTGTGTCTCGTCCTGCTAAAATGAAACTGATGCAGAAATCTCTGAAAAACTTACCTGGGAAATTGATTTGGGTCTCCATAAGTCTTGAAAGGAGATCAGATTGGTCGTTTAAGTTCCCAAGCTTGTCTAGTTTGTTCCTGCGATCTCTCACTGTCTTGTCTGCAAAATCATGCACAATTTCCGTTGCTTTCTTGAGCCGTTTCTCGTATCCAATTCTGAAGAACATCAGCGGCTTGAATATAAAAGGCGGTATTAGGAATCTTAAAAGGGTCAATTCAGTCGCTTGTTCAAAAGCTTTTGCAAATAAAACTTCCTGGCGGAAATTATCAAGAGCCAAGCAACCAGGATCGACGCCGAGAGCGGCGGTGCAAATGTTATCGAACGTAAGCCGAAGAAGAACTTCTTGTAAATCAAAACAATGCCCAGAATTCGCCAGATTCTCAAATAATTTCAATAGCTTTTGATGAATCACGCATTGCATGGATTGAAACGAGTGCTCTATAAACCGACTCGAATGCATATTCAACTTCGCAAGCTGTCTCTGCTTCTTCCATAATTCATCATCAGCATTGAAAATCCCATCCCCAAGCAAGTCATAAAATCTCTCTCGATAGTAAATTCCTTTTGGGAAGTTGTTAAAATTCGTTTTAAGCATATATTCGACGTTGGAAGGATCAACCGTTACGATTCCAAACGCACCTCCCATTGAAAATCCCCTGAAGTGGAACGTTCCTTCGGCTTTTATCAAAGCTTTTGTGACCCAATCAAAAACATCATTCAAGTGAAGGAACAATGATGGCGTAATTCCAAGAACTGGCCAAAGCATTGGACCTTTTTTCGTAACTCTCTCATGAATACAAGTGAAAAAAAACAGCCCCAACAATGCCATTGCAAAATCCCACAAGGTGAAATGAGACTTCACCCAATGAATTACAGAGAAAAACATAAGCAATGTTTCTGTCATTTTTGCTGTATAATTTTTTTTTCCTATGTTTTTAGTTAATCTGGTACGAACGACAGACTTTCAAGTGTTTGGGAACCCCAAATAAACAGAGAGGACTACAAGTTGAGGGGAATTTAATGAGAGTACTAGGCTATACCAGCTAAAAGTGACTTTGATGAGGGCAGAGAGAGTTGAAGTAGGGTCGTGAAACATTTAAGACATTGAAAATTTAGTCTCACATGTTGCCTTAAAAAGGTTGTCCGATAAATTTAGACTGTAATTGCTTCTTCTTGGTAACTTGAGAATGAAGAACATACCATGTTTGAAGTAGAAAAAAGGTGGGCTTAGGCGGCACCTAACACAATAATGTATTTTCCTTGTGAACTAACTAATGAATGACTCAGATTCTGTAATTTGCAGATGGTCAGATGTTTCTACTGATATTTCATTTTCCATTTCAACCACATAGGAGTAATATTTAGGTTTAGTTTAATTTAATGAACAATTATGAAGGCAAATGGAATCATTTCTAGTTATATCTGCTATATGACCATCAGCTTTAGAAGTAGTAATTGACACTTGACAGAGCATTTGGCTCAACTGTTTTCTAGGTTAATCAATTCTCAAGTTCAACTAATAACGAGTTTGAAGCCCCATTCTCTAGATCTCTCTCTCTTATCTTTTTTCAAGAGTGACTTGAATTACCCTAAAAATTAATCAAATCAAAATTTACTTTATTTTATTCTTAAAAAAACCTTGCTTTTGATGACAATTATGTTTTTCTCACATATTCTTCCGATGGATTATGGAAGTTAGACACATACTGATCAGGGAAGGAATTAACAAATGCGCTAATTTTTTGACAAATTTAGTCTAAGATTGCCCGCATCGAACACAATTTTGATGAATCTTTTGTCTAATTTTAGAGTAGGAAGTGATGGGATCGCTTAATTTACGTATGCAGCCGACACTTTTATGCTCTTTTATATGAAAGATAATCCTACTTAAATTGTTTAGATTTCTATTAGCTATATAAAGTTCATATATACAAATTATTCTATATATACAACCAAAAGTTAATTTGTTTAGTGCTGGAGTATCTAATTACCTTCTTCTTGCCTACAGCGACCCTTAATTAATTAAGAGTATAATAATTAGAAATCAAATAATTGGTGAAATTGATCCATCTATGCAAATACGGAGGAATACGTAAAAGTGTATATTTTTCTGAATGAAGTTGATTAGAATTGTTTTAAATGCTGCTGGTCCATGGATTGATCCTTTTGTGGAGACATATTTGTTTGATAATGATTTCACTATCAACGTGTTTTCAGCAAGCAATAACTACTAAGTACTAACTACTATCAGCTTTCTTGAGTACTATTCTAATGATCTTATGACTTTTTCCTTGTTATTGTTTATGATTAATCTTGTGGAGACTTACCTACAATACTTTTATACGAAAATTAAACCGTCATCTCATTCCATCCATCATTTCATTCTCAAACACTATATATGTAACTTTTTATAATGATCACATGTAACTGATTAATTACCCTACAACCTCTTTTATTCTTGTACATTAGCATTTGAGTTCATTGATTAGCAAGTTGGGCCGACATATAATTTGGGATACTATTCCGGCTTAATATATATAGACTAATTATATATACTAGTTTTCACATTCACCTGCGTTGCACGTGACAAATCTGAATAATTAGCTAAACCCAGAAATAAAATTAAAAACGATATATATAAATACAAAGTACTAAGGTGCTAAGCAGCTATACATGAGAAATTCATATTCATATATTTAAAATTCTTTAATGGAGTATTGAAAAAAAGCAAACAGAATATTTTTTACTATTTATATATAATTGCAAACTTGGAGTTTATGTTTAATACATAATAATAGAAGTCTAGTAAATATAGAGTTTTGTTTAGGAATAAAAATCTACGTTCTTATATTAATTAAAATTTAATGATATTATCTGTTTATTTCTTCTATGGATTATTTTTTTACATCAAAATTCAAATCCAACCGTTTTGTTTTTATCCATCATTAAAAAAATAAGAAAAACGAAAAAATAAATGTGGGTTACAATGAGGTTCCCACAATCTGTTCCTAAAAATGTCATGAAAGTAGCTTAAGGATGGTAAAATAGGACAACCCTTTGGCCTTGGTTGCTTTTGGCATTGTAGCTTTGCTTGGTTGTCCAAAAAAAAAAATGCCCATGCTGCTTATTGCTCTTTGTTTCCACCACCCAGAAAGGCAACTGGAAAAGGCACAAATTATTATTTACTTGAATAATGAACTGATGCTCAAGAAACATCACTAAGGAATGAAGGACCTTATAAGAATTTAACAAAATAAAAACTAAAATAAAAGGAAAACAATTTAACAAAGCTTGACCATGGTTATGCCTAGAGTTCCTAATTTCCTATAAAAACTTAAAGAAAGGAGAAAAAACAAGAAAGTAAAAAGAGTACCTCCAGGCTGCAAAACGAAAAGCCCGACTTCTTTTCCTCCTTAATAGACAACCAGCTGGGTTACTTACCAATCGATGTAACAACAGAAAAGAGAGAAAAATAAGTATAGAAGAGATATAGATAAGGAAAATGGAAAAAGCCTTATCTATTCTAGGTTATCACTTTCTTTTATAAAATCCTGCATCACCACAATAATTCAAACACCAATTAATGAAATAATTTCTTGCTTTTGTCCAAATAAATAATAAGAACAACGATGATAGTCCACAAACATAGAGGGAAGAAAAAGATTCTTGAAGGTGATAAGGTGCGTATATGCTAAGACCACTTTCAAATTTCAACAAATGGCTGGCAGCATAACAACCTAACAACATAAGGGATAATTATTCTCTACAGAAACAATATGTGCTAATCACCTATACCACTTCTTTCTCAGATGCTACAAACATTGCGTAATTACAAAATACCATAAAGAAGGTAAATTAAGTCAAGAGAAAAAGAAAGTTTAGAAGCACATTTAACATAGAATGCAAAATGAAAAAAGATTATGCATCAAAAAAGAGTGCAAGATCTCTTATAAGTTATCACAAACCTGAATTGAATCCAACTCAACCTGTCGTAGGTTGTTCTCAACCCCCTTTGTGTACTCCCTTAGTTTTAAACCTTTTGACAATATGCTTGCAACCACCTACATTATACATTGAGGAGGGAAAACGTAAATATGCCTCGCCAACTTAATCAACTCACTTTACTAAACATAGTATACCACGTTTTCACTTGTTGCAGGTATGATCTAAAGCCTCAAAGGAAAGCCTACAGTAGTAGTCCAAATGAGAACAAAAGGAAAACTACTTACATCATCATTTTTGCATTCTTCCAATTCTTGTTGAAGCCCCTCCAACGATGTATCATCGCTGCAAATGAAATACAAAGAAAATTCAAATCTCAATACTTGAAGCCATTTTGATGTCAAATTTGAGAGTTTAAGAAACAAAAAGTAATAAAAAGAACCTACTGGCATCGTCCTCAACAATCAAGTCTCTAACAAACGCTCCAAAATCAAATACATTTTTGGGGGTTTCAGTTTGATGAGACTGCAAAAATTGATAAGATAGAATCACAATAATAAGGATAAAAACATAAAGTCTCAAAGACAATTTTAAACTTTTAAACAACTGAATCAGCTGAAATTGAGGGGGCGAAAACTACCACATTATTTGCTGCAACATAGGCCATCTACTTTGATATCCAATAGCTCAGTAGCTATGCCCTAACAGGAAAAAATAATATTAGTAAAAATAAGGAATTTGAACCTGAAAAATAACTTACGGGTTAGAGCTAGAGGAGGTATTGAAGATGAGTTTTGATAAGCAAAACTTTATATATTTATATTATACATTAATAAGTAGCTGTATAGTAAGAGTAGTAGTCTAGTCAGATTATAATTGCTAATCAAATTAAATTTGATTAGTAATCATTCGGCCTCCATATCAATCAACATATATGATAAAAGTAAATAATAAATATAAACAATATATAAATAAAATCTAATAATATTCATTGTAGAATGGTAGTATAGAAATATATTTAACAAATAAGGGTATAATAGGCAATTCAAAAGTTTTACAGGTGAACGTACTTTTTAATATAGTATAGATATACTATATATTATTTTTAATGACTATGAAAATTACTTAAAGGCCAAATTGAGAATTAATGTGGTGCCTCCTTTTGGCTTTTTTTTTTTGTCTTTTCTCACTTTCGGGTGACTAAAAAGACCATCGATGAATTTCCTCCCTTACTTTTCCTGTTACCCCTTTTTGTAATTTACTATTTTTATATATTTATGATTAAGTGTGTTTTAGTTACATATTAATTGTATGTGGGTATTAAGATTTACCGGTCCAACTCCTCTATCGGAATTCCAAAGGATTGGTGCTATAAATGTATCTGCAATAATGGTTGATTCATGGGTTAATTATTGACATTCCAATTCTGTTTTCCTTTCGTCTTTATTTCTATTTGGGTGGGTTTCTTCTGTTTTCCTTTCGTCTTCATTTCTATTTGGGTGGGTTTCTTCTTCCCTAACATTTCTCTGAATTGGTTTCACATGGACTCCGTTCTGTTTCCTAAAATTTCCAAGTGGACGTTGATAAGATAGCAGCGCCTTAGGATGGCATAACCTAAAGTGGGGAGCTTTCGCTTCTCACCGCAACATTTTGTGGTAAATCTGAATTTATTTATTGATTATATTATTTGATACTTAAATTTAAAATTTCCTTATTCTTCTTTTATTTTACAAAAAGTTTTTTTTTTATTTATCATTCCACTTCCTTTTTATTGAGCTTTTTATTAGTTTCTTATATTTAGTATATTTCCATATTTCCAAAAGCATAGTTAGCCAATGCTAAGTACAATCATTTTGTGATGCATTGTGTAATATGCTCCTGCAAATGTTCTCAACTTATTCAATTTTCCTACGACAATTATACATACTCCTTGACTACAAAAAATTAGGCATTCCTTATGCAGAAGTCAAATTCTTCCACCTACCCGAGTTCATTAATTTAACAATTGCAATCAAGATTAAAAAAAATGACCGCAACGTACTATATATGTTTTTTTAGATAATAAACATACATTTCAAGGAACAATTAATATTAACTTTATTTTGATGAATTATCTAGAGATGTAGGAGTACAATATTAGCTTTATTTTGATGAATTACCTAGAGATGGAGTAGAATTTAAGTAATGTACTTTTAGAATGAAAGAGGGGTCATGTGTTTTGCTTTATATATGCGAATTGTTTGTTTCCATGTATGAGTTTCTCCAAATTGATTAACTTACAGCCAATGCAATATTTTCTTACTAATTGACTTAAACAACTACAAAAAATATAATAACCTTAAAAAGATGACTGCAGCGCAAGCGCAGGCCACCCTGCTTGTAATAATTAAATTGATAATTTTCATGAGAAATTATTAGGTGGACCGGGTCCACCACGTTATCCGTGGTCCCGACCAATAAGATTTTGACAAATCAGATTCCTTCCTAAAATTTAGGCACGAATTTAACACCAGGTTTAGCCCCTAGTTTCACCAGATGAGATTTACAGGGTAAGACCCTAAATTTAGGACATTAATTGGCTAGGGTTTTAGAAATTATAGGAAGAAATCTGACTTGTCAAAATCTTATTGGTCAGGATCACGGATGACGTGGTGGACCCGGTCCACCTAATAATTTCTCCATTTTCATGGAACAGAGTTTGTGGAGAAATTATTAGGTGGATCAGGTCCACCACTTCATCCGTGGTCCCGACCAATAAGATTTTGACAAGTCGGATTTTTTCCTACAATTTCTAAAACCCTAGCCAATTAATATCATAAATTTAGGGGCTTACCTTGTAAATCTCATCTGGTGAAACTAGGGGCTAAACCTGGTGCTAAATTCGTGCCTAAATTTTAGGAAGGATTTTGACTTGTCAAAATCTTATTGGTCGGGACCACGGATGACGTGGTGGACCCGATCC
Organism: Corchorus olitorius; assembly: GCA_001974825.2. NCBI lineage: Eukaryota > Viridiplantae > Streptophyta > Magnoliopsida > Malvales > Malvaceae > Corchorus > Corchorus olitorius. Next base: position 91,323 of record AWUE01018253.1, read on the forward strand.
ACCTAATAATTTCTCGAGTTTGTGAGATCATTTCTTATTGACCGTCGACTATGTTTTAGGCATCAATTTCAATAGTAACTCTCAAATGACAGGATGAACCTTCAATTTTCCCATGATCTCATTTGAGAAAATATAATGCAATAAATTTAATGCAACCTTACAAGAAAAGTAAAGGGAGAAGCTATTAATATACATACAAGATATAGGGTACTCACTATGTGAGTAGTTTTTGACAGTTTTTTTGAAATATGTGGTTTTTTTAAAATGATATAAATAAAATTTAAATACTGATATTTATCCTCTAATGGATAGTTTTATTTATCCGAGTCAACTCGTGACACAAACCCAGGACTTGGCTTTACAAATTAGTATAGATAAAAGATATTTAGGTGTTTGGATACAATGATATATTTTTTTGTTGTTTGGAAACATGTAAATTTAAGCTTAAAAAAATATGAGTACTATTCTTGAGTGCAAATCTTGAGTACTTATAGCTTTTTCCAAAATGAAATCAATCTCAAATTCTCAATTTAGCAAAATTACCTTCTGCTTAGTAAGAAAGAAGGAAAAAGAAGAATGCTTGGAAGACTTCTCAATAGAATAATTTTGGTCCCGCTCTGTTAAGCTAAAGCTCACAACAAAATATTAAAAGAGATGTCACTTGAAAAAGAAAGTATAGTATAGTACAAGTATTTTTCCTTTCCATAAGAAGAAGCTTTAACACACACACCCGCCACCTTCTTTTAATTAAATTCAAAGAATCAATTTGAACGACAAAGGGTATATAAAGAAAGCAACATCACGGTAGCCCTTTTTCTTTCTTCGGTCTATTAATTAAGATGACAAGCTGCTTAGAACATTAGAAAGATGATCTCTTTTTCTTTATAATTTTTGTTGAAAATGAACTCTCCAGAGACATATTATAAATAGTCGCCAGGCTATCTTTACGTTTCTGAGTATTTGGCCCTTAGACATCAAATAGTTGCTTTCTCTTTACCTTTATTTCTAATGATCTAAGCACAAATAATGAAAAATGATATTTTGTCATCTTGAAAAAATTATATACGTACTATCACTAGTTGATTTCATCCATATTTCTCAAAAGCACATCCATGAGAGGGGCTAAATGCTCAAATTGATCCTTAAAATTTGGATCAATAGAGGTTTAAGGCTCGAATTGGGTCATATAAGGGTCTAATTTTTTTTGGCACAAAATAAGGGGTCTGGGTTTAGTTATAAGGGATTTAGTAGAAGCCCTTAATTGAGTAATTTAAGTTTTTCTGAAAAAATACATCTGGAAAAAGATTCAATTTAGAGTTTCTGGCTTTTAGTTCAAAAACAACTGAAAAACACTTTTGGAAAACACTTTTGGATTTCCCGTTGGCCCAGTTTAAGCTTTTTTCGGTAAATAAGCTGTTAAATAAGATGGATCAAACGGAAAATCTCATCTTATTTTCTTATTTAAGTATGTTTGAATATGTTAGACCCTTATTTAACCAAATTAAAACCTTAAACCTCTATTTGTGAAATGACTTAATTATTAATAGGTACAAATTAATTTAAAGATTTAGCCTTGAAAATTCAAATGTACATAGTTTTCTGGCATTTGTAGCTACTATCAACATGACTTGTCTAAAAAGAAACCAGGACACACAGACAAAGAAAGAAAGTGCTTTTGAATATATCATCTGCTTTGAATTTGATTCCGGTCCACATTTAAAATTCTTTAAGTAAGAAGCTCTTCTTTAGATGTTCCTACAGTTTATCAAAGGAGGAAACGTGATAAATTTCCTACCAAAAAGACCATGATTATATAGGAAACTGCGCAATTTGGGAAAGCAAAGTATGTTTATCCCATTGATTTGCTGCAGAAACTGAACTAGACAAAGCTTATATAACATATCTCAACTGAACTGATGCATCCTTTTGATTTCAACTCACCGACACACAAGCCATGACCTCATTTGAAAGTGGTAGCTTCTCACAGCGTTCCAAGTTGTCTTTAGATGATGAAATCCTGATAAAGAAGCTCCTCCTCAGCCACGATCCTGATGGTCGTCGCCTTGATTCGGAGGCGTTACTTTGTGCAGTGGAGAACATCATGTTTCATGCTACTGCATCAGAAGTACTCCTAAATCCCTCCTGCTTGGTTACATTGTTACTCTAAATTTAGATGTCACTCTGATGGCTAGCTTTACTGCCTTATAGTTTTGACTCACTAATGTATCATTTTACAGTGATTCTTCCAAATTAGTTTCATTAGATATATAGAAATTTGTATGAATTCTCCATTTTGATAACTCTGTCAAACCCTGGAATAAACTGTGTCAACATGCTTTGTACTAACATGTGATAATCCAAGCATTGACAGGTTATCTGTGATTTGATCCATTTTGTCTCCTTCTGTCAAAATTTGCAGTTGTAAAAAAACAGAACAATGATTAGTAAACAATTTTGGATTGATTTCATTATGTTTATTTTCTTTCCTGCTGTATGATTAATTTCTGATTATTGTGCTGGTAATGACTTTGATGATGTATTTCTGACACAGGTTTCTGATAAACCTATTGATGCAAATTTAAAGAGTCAGATTGGCAACATTGAACTAACTGGATCACAAGAACCACTAATGCATACCATCTATAAAATTGCATACGAGGTAAATTCTCTCGCTCTCTCTCTCTTTTCGGGGTCTTCTTGCATTTGCAAATTTCTTCATTTTCTTCCTATTATGATCGCAGATGCTCTGCAAGATCCCTGGTAAAGAAGATCTTCATACAAAAACAATGGTCTTGTTTGATATGCTGGGAAATTACAGATGGGATGCTAAAATGGCATTAGCTCTTGCAGCTTTTGCAACATGCTATGGTGAATTTTGCCTAATAATGCAGATGCGCCCTCATTCCCCTTATGCAGAATCAGTTGCCAATTTTCGACAGCTTCCTAGTGACATAACCATTTTGAAGCCTCAATTCAAGGCCTTAAAATTACTCATTAAGACAATGGTGGATTTAACAAGGTGCATTGTTGAGTTCGAAGGTCTGCCAATTGAACATGTTGAAGCAGATTATGAAAACATAGCTGCTATCAAGTCTGAAATCTATGTCGCCGCGTACTGGATCATTAGAAGTGCCTTGGCTTGCTCTTCTCAAATTGCAGACCTAAAGGCCATGAAGCCTGAGCAAGTGCATGTTCTGACCCATCATACATCTAAGAAATTTCTGATTATCCCTTTTATCTGTTCCAATCATTTTTCACTTCAACTATATATAATGAGTCCATACTTCAAGTTAAAATGACTAGGGCTAACTTTATTTCTGCAGGTATTCCAATATAACAATTGCAGCATGGGAAATCTCAAGTCTGAACAACAGGTTGAGTGGCATATACAGTCACCTTAGGCAGCTGGTGGATGCTTTTCGTCAACAATCAGGTCACTCTTCGGATTGTTTAGAAAGATCTAGAAACTTTTTAGTGACTAAAGATTGATTTTGATGCATATATATGTATGTTTACAGAAGCAAAGCTGGACCAGAAGCTACTGAACCTTCTCATGGAGTCCCATGCTGACAACCAAGAGGTGCTTCGGATGTTATTTGCTCTTAATGATGAATTGCCTCTTAAGGATTGTGCTACACAAGTAAAGGTGTAACATCCTTTCTAACATTTTCAACTTCCTTTACATTTTTGCTCAATAAATTAGAAGAAAATCATGTTACTGCACTCTTACTCTTTGGCATTTCATTATTAGAAACTCTGTTTTATCTTATTTAGCAACTCTTGGATTCATTTGACAGTTAGGTATCTCTGAAATGAAAAGCAAGATTGTACTACTTTTGGTTTCCAAGCCAAATCTCCTTCCATTAGAGCAGTTGTTTTTTCTGCTTCACCAAACACATGATCATCCTAACAAGGCAGAAGGAAGTTATGCAATCATATGGGTTCCCATATCATTATCTGAGAAATGGACTGATGACGAGAAGCATTGGTTCAATGTCTTATCAAGTTCCATGCCATTTTACTCAGTTCGACAACCATGGTCTCCAAACTCTGCAGTTATAGAAAACTTAATGAAACAAGTTTGGCACAATGAAGATGAAGCCATCATGGTAGTTTTGAACTTGGAAGGCGCGGTTACAAACTTGAACGCGCTTGATATGGTATTCATATGGGGGCCTGAGGCATATCCCTATTCAGTTACAAGGGAATTTGAGCTTTGGAATGGTGAGCAATGGACATTGCAACTAATGACTAAGGATATTCACCCCATCCTTACTCAATGGGTAAGTTACATATCAAATAAGTTTAATTCTTCTTCATTTTCATATTCTATTCATAATTGCAATGAATTTTATGTCAGGTTGAAGAAGGGAGATACATTTGCATTTATGGAAGTGAAAACTTGGAATGGATTAGAGAATTTTGTGCCAAAACAAAAGAAATAAAGAATGCAGGCTTGCAGCTTGAGATGATATATGTTGGTAAGAATAACCCCAATGAACATGTAAAAGAACTTGTCACCATTATCAACAGAGAAATGCATAGCACTTTACTCTCCTTCTCAAAGATACAGCTCTTTTGGCTTCGTTTAGAGAGTATGAGAAGATCAAAAACCCGGCTAGAATATGCTGATGCTGCCGGTATTGATCATGATCATATTCTAGCAGAAGTTTTAGCCTTGCTGCACAACAATGATGAGAATGGGTGGGCAGTATTTGGAAAAGGGTCATCAACAAATATGGTAAGGGTTCAAGGTATTGAAATCTTGAAAGGCTTGAACATTGTTCGACAATGGGGAGAAGATGTTGCAGATTTGGAATTCATAGGTGCTCTCAGAACTGTCCTTGAACCAGTGCCTTTTCGTCTTCGGGGACCTTGCAATCTTACTAAATTTGTTCCCTATCCTGATGGTGAAGGGTCAACTGAAGGGTGCATTGTATGCCAGTATTGTAAGCGGCTTATGAAGCCGTATACCATATATGAGTAACTGTAACTAGTCAAGTAGGAAATCTCAAATAGAGGTTTTCTGACTGAAATAACATTTTGTTGAAGACACTGATGCATATTATATGATGATTTTTGAGACAAAAAGTCAGTATTACAAATCTATTTAGAATGGTGGAAGGCCTTCTGAAGATGTATGCATGACAAGCCCTGGCTAGTCTAAAGATGCATCAATTGGAAATATTGGCCATCTGCAATTCAAAAGCATAAAAAAATTTGTCACCTGTAAACTGAAATCTTAACTATGGAACAAAGAAATTGATATTCTGCTAAGTAAATGTTAGAATTTTCTATTAACAAGAGAGACCTAGAGATTTTCCAGTTCAATTCAAAGGAATTTGCTTAAACATTAACAATGTATACTACTATTATAGAAGAAGTTTTCATATATTATTCAAACCTTTCCTTTAAAATCAGCTTTCTCTTGTGATATTAAAAAACAGCATACTTATTCTGCAGAACCCTTTTCCTGCATTAAATCAAATTTATTTACTTTACTTATAAGTTTGAATTCAATTCCTTTTAAGGCTTGAAGCTTTGAACTTTATATGCCCATTCCCTTTATTCTGTCTTGGCTTCTTATTTGTTACAGCCTGAAAGGCTTTTTTGCTTTTCTATGCTTTAGATAGTGCCTTTTGGAAACTTCTTTGTTAGGCTTTTTCTTTCTAAGAATTAAGATTACCAGTTTACCACCCTGCTAATTAGCCACAAGGGCGTCTACATAACTAAATCTTAGGTGGAAATTGTGATGAACACTTGGCATCTTACCTTTTTGACTCAAAGACGCAAGGTTCCTTCTGTAGCTGTAAGAATTACAGTGGAAAGGAAGATTAGACAATCACGTATTGGCTGGATTCTGTTGTTTGTGAATAAAATCTGATTCTACTTTTTTTGTTTGCTCTTATTTGGAGACATGTTTTAGGTAATATAATTTTTCCAAGATCTCCACATTTACCTACAGTTAAGATCCTAGGACAACATTCCAAGAACAGTTCTGTTCTAAACATTAATAACAAATCTAAAGTAATCAGAGAATAGAGATTTTGATTAAACTAGAACTTTTTTTTTGGCAATGAACACACTTTTCTGAATGTTGAAAAATTTGCCAAAATTCATAGGAATCTAAGGAAACAAACAAGCTATTAGAAAGCCTTTACTCAAAATTCTAATCCTCTGCCTGCACTTCATAACTTATACCTCATTGGAAGCAAGGTAGCAATTCTAATTTCCAATGAACTATATAAGGCCTATGATACATGGCAAACTTAACCCAACAAAACCATAAGTACCTGCTTCCTTGGCTCACACCAAAAACTTCACCTTTTTAACATAATGGACATGTCAATGTCATCAATGGCTCATCATAGTAGGAGCGATGACCCACGAATGTTCTCAACCTCGGGTGGTAGAGCGATTGGCAAGCAAATCGAGGCCATCCATGATCCTGCTGCTATTGAACTTAATGTGAAACCTATTCTTGACATTGTTGAAGACATCTTTCACCGCGCAACCCCTGCTGTCCCGGGATTGCTTCAGGTAAAAGCTAGCCTTACTTCCACCATTTCAGCCGTATTTATGTTATGCTGTGACTGATTAATACTATGTTTATGTAGGAAGCACACATGCAAATGGAGGCATTTGATGAAAAAGCTGCCCATCCTGGCCTTCATGAGTTGATCCAGTATTTATCATTCACCCTAAACAGGATTTCCTGCGAGGTTAGAATATTGTTACTATTGTTATACTTATTTGACATTAGAAAGATGAAAAACTTCGATTTGGTCATTGCTTTTACATTTTTTAATAATGACAGATAGCCTACCGGTTATCAATGGGTGAAGATGCACACACAACAACTCTAGCAGTAGCTCAAATAATTAAAAGCTACTCATGGGATGCAAAGGTTGTGCTAGCCTTGGCCGCGTTCGCCATGACCTATGGCGAATTCTTGCTAGTCATCCAGCTTCACGCTACCAATCCACTTGCCAAAGGGGTTGCAACTCTCAAACAATTGCCACAAGTTCTTTCAAGAACTGACCTTTTGAAGCCAAAATTTGACACACTTGCCAACCTCATCAACTCAATGCTTCAAGTAGCCAAGTGCATTGTCGAATTCAAAGAGCTTCCATCTCGGTACATTAGTCTTGATGACCCTGAAATGTCATCAGCCAATTCTGATATCCCTTCAGCCGTTTATTGGACCATCCGAAGCACAGTGGCCTGCGCATCACAAATTTTAGGCCTCATTGGCATGGGGCATGAGTATGTGATCAATACCCTTTCTCTGTTTCATTTTCGTATGCAAACAAACAGAAAGCTTCAAATATAAAGATTAACAATTGGGGTTTTGTTTCAGGTTCATATCATCAACTACAGATGCTTGGGAGCTTTCAAGCTTGGCACACAATATGGATAGTATACATAGTGATCTCATGGAAAAACTCAAACGTTGTCATCGACGCATAAGTAAGTCCCCTGTTTCTTCACTTGCAAGAAATCAGTGACACGGATCGATCAAACCATAAAGATTAACAATTAATTGGTCTGATGCAGGGGAGAGAAAGGATATTGAAGCATTTGAAACATTGGTCCGCCTCTTTGATGCAGTCCATATTGATAATATGAAGATTCTTAAGGCTTTAATTTATGCTAAGAATGACCAGCTGCCACTTTGGGATGGAACTAGAAAGCAAAGGGTCTGCATATCTTTCCTTTTTTTATTTCTTTTGGATTGAAGCATTCCAAAAGTGAATTATTTTGAACATTTTGTTATAACTTATAACCCATTTGCAGATGAGCCTTGATTTGTTGAGGAGGAGGAATGTGTTACTACTCATTTCAGACCTTGAGATGCCACATGACGAGCTTTATGTTCTTGAACAATTGTACAATGAATCACGAGTGCAGCCAACAAGGGTTGAGAGCCAATATGACATTATATGGCTCCCAATTATAGACAGGTCGACTCCATTTGATGAAACAAAGAGGAAGCAGTTTGAGTCTCTACAAGCAATGATGCCATGGTACTCGGTTGGTCACCCTACCATGATTGAACCGGCCGTAGTTAGGTACATCAAAGAGGTCTGGGGATTCAACAAGAAGCCTTTGCTAGTGGCACTGGACCCGCAAGGGAAAGTGGCGAATCCTAACGCCATTCACATGATGTTTATTTGGGGAACCATGGCTTACCCTTTCACCAAGATAAGGGAAGAAACTCTTTGGAAAGAAGAGACATGGAGGATTGAACTCTTGGCAGATTCCATTGATCCCTCCATAGTCAACTGGGTAAGTCCTAATTCTAATTCTAAAAGGGTAAATATCCAAATCGGGAATAAAAGTTTGGCGAAATGCTCACATTAGGCCTTATTCTTTTGATAATAATCATTCTGGTTGAATCTAATTTGGCTTAAAAGTTAGGGCATCAAACAAATTAAGGATCTTTCTGATGGAAGTTAATTAGTGTTGTGCATGCACCGTTACCATCAATAATGAAGGCATAGAAATGGCCACGTGGATGTATCAGTTAACGGCACGTGTCTAAGACGCTCGATTTTCCATTCAAAAGAGGCCTTATTTGACTTTCTAGTTAGATTCAATAAAACAATAGGGCCTAATTTGAACATTAGTCAAACTTTTAGTCTTAATTTGGTTATATACCCTTCTTAAAAATTGTTCATACTAGATACTAGCATATTATAGCATGATTGAACATTTGTTTGCCTATTACATGCAGCTCGACGAAGGGAAATTCATTTGCTTATATGGTGGAGAAGACATAGAGTGGATCAGGAGATTCACAAACACCGCAAAAGCTGTTGCGTTAGCTTCCGGCATCAAATTGGAAATGCTCTACGTCGGAAAAAGCAACCCTGGAGAAAAAGTTCGAAGGAACATAACCACCATTCAGCAAGAAAATCTTAGCCATGTATTGACAGACGCCTCACTGATCTGGTTCTTCTGGGCGCGGTTGGAGAGCATGTGGTACTCGAGAGTACTTCAACATGGCGTGACGGTTGAAAACGACCGCATTTTGCAAGAGATCATGACGATGCTGAGCTTTGACGGAAGCGACCAAGGGTGGGCGGTGATTTGCAGGGGCTCGGATGAATTGGCCAGGGCTAAGGCGGAGGTTATGTTGAAGAGCCTTGAGCAGTACAAGGCGTGGGAAGCCTTGGCGGCGGAGAAAGGTTTTATTCCTGCTTTGAGTGATTATATCGGCGGCCTCCGCACCCAGCACCACTGCAACCGTCTGATACTTCCGGGGACCGCCGGAACGATGGGAGGCATCCATGAGAGGGTTGTTTGCGTTGAATGTGGCAAGCCCATGGAGAAGTTCTTCTTGTATCGCTGCTGCACCGATTAAGTATTGTTGCTTACTTAAAGTACTCTCCTTAGTCCTTCCTAATAATACCCTATCAATTGGAGTTCAAATTAATAAGGCTTATAATTACTTTTACTAAAAGTTATTTTTGTACTTGATTAAACTTTCTATTTCTATAGTATCCATGAAAGTAATGACCTCTTGGCATAATTTGAAGGCATTTAGTTTTTTGGATGCTCAATATCCTACGCCAATTGGCAATAAATTGAGTTGGGTTTTATCAAAAAGTCAATTGCTAGTTTGCTACTTGAAAGCCCCTTGAACTAATTGGGTAATAGATAATAGGGTACCCGGCATTATTCGACCCGATTAAGTAGGGTTAGGATATTGTATAATAGAGTTAGAATAGAGTACGGATAGTGATTTTAGTACCCGTCACGGGTTCGGGTAGGGTACGGGTAGTGACCTTAGGGTATCCACTACCCGAACCCGATTACTAATTAATTATTTTAATATTAAATTTTTATTTATATATTATATTTTTACTTAAAAATTACTCATAATTAACCTAATTAAAATTTGTTTATTGTTAAAAATATATTTTTAACTTTTTTTTTGGATAAATATGTATGTATTCATCCGAAGTAGTAGGAACAAGAACTGCTACCAATCAACCAAATACAATGAAATAAGTTGCAAAACAACTACTAGTTTAAATGCAAACCCCAATTGTTACAAAGAAATGTGTTTACAGAGTCCCTAGCCACATTACTAAAACCATTAAGTTTAAATTTGAGAATATCTGAAATTGCAGTAAAAACTTGATCTACAGTCTGCATTCTCCTTTGGAATATTCTGGCATTCCTCTCTCTCCAGATCGAGTAACAATAAGCGTTCCAAGCCAGCTTCAAAACTAACGAGATGAAGGATTTACCCTTGATGCGTGTAACAGCCCACTGCAATTCTCCATGCCAATCCTTCACTGCTCTATTTAAGTGGCAAGCCCTCAAGATACGTTCCCAAAGCAATCTAGAGAATTCACAAGAAAAGAATATGTGATCTCTAGATTCAGGACATAGACCACAAAACACACAAACAACAAAGTCAATAGGTATATTCCAACTAAGCAACCTATCTTTAGTTGGCAACCTGTCAAGAATGGCCATCCATGAAACAACCGAATGTTTAGGCAAATTGCAGGAATGCCAAACAAGTCTTTGCCAATTTACTTTAATATTCTTATGCCTAAGAGTTTCATACACTGCAGAAGTCTGAAAAGTACTAGTAGGCAGCTTCCAATTTCCATTATTCTGAATGAACTGAAGAGCTTTACTCCTTAATTTGAGCACCTTTTTTATATTCCAACTGTAGCGTTGCAGACTTGGTATTTCCATTATGTTGCGACCTTGAAGTACATAACTATGGATCCAAGCAATCCATAATGATCCAGCCTTCATGTAAATCCGCCACAGGTGCTTTAATATGCAAGCATGATTCCAAGTTACAATATTCTTAAGTCCCAGTCCTCCCTCAGATTTGGGATGACAAATCCACTCCCAACTAACTCTAGCTCCCTGGGCTCCCTTGTCATTTCCTTTCCAGAAGAAAGATGAACACAATTGGTTTAATCTTTTGATGACAGAACTTGGAATGATGAAGCTCTGGCACCAGAAGTTCTGGATGCTAAACAGTACAGATTGAATCATCTGACGTCGCCCAGCAAAAGACAAGTGTTTAACAGTCTAGTGAGTAATTCTGCTCTTGATTTTATCAACTAAAACAACACAATCTCGAGCACAAAGTCTTTTGGAAACCAAGGGTAAGCCCAAGTATCTGACAGGCAATTTCCCAGATTTAAAACCAGAAACACTCAGCATGTCTTGAAGAGTAGCATCAGAAACACCAGCCGCAAATAATTCACTCTTCTCACAGTTTAACTGAAGCCCAGAGTAGGTATAAAAAAGATCAAGCAAATTTTTAATACCAGCAACAGAATCTGAATTGCCTTTAGTGAAGATCAATAGATCATCAGCAAAACAAAGATGAGTGAGGTTAATTCTCTTGCACTTAGGATGAAAGGAGAAAACACCTTGATGAGCACAAAAATCCAGAAGTCTAGATAATACATTCATTGATAAAACAAAGAGATATGGAGAAATGGGATCCCCCTGCCTCACACCTCGAGCTCCAGAAAAATATCTGATCAATCCACCATTGAAAGAAATAGAGTATTTAGGAGTAGTAAAACAAGCAACCAGCCAAGATATAAACAAATCAGGGAAATTAAGAGCCTTAAGAACATTAATAAAAAATTCCCAATCAATAGAATCAAAAGCCTTCCGCAAATCTATCTTTAAAGCACACCTAGGAGAAATAGTACTTCTATTATAGCCACAAACTATTTCTAGAGCCATGAGAACATTATCAACAAGTTTCCTTCCCTCTATAAAGGCACATTGGTTCTCGGCTATAAGAAAGGGTAGACATTTCTGCATTCTGTTGGCTAAGATCTTAGTGATGCATCGGTACAAAATAGTACAACATGCAATAGGTCTAAATTCAGTGATGAACTTAGGGCTAGAGAGTTTAGGAACAAGTGCAATAGCTGTAGAGTTAAAAGCAAGGAAAAGAGAACCTGAGTTAAAGAAGTATAAAACTGCCTCAACAACATCCTCTTGAACTATGCTCCATGCCATTTTGAAAAAATGAGCATTAAATCCATCAGGGCCTGGTGCTTTGTCACTGCTCATGGAAAAGAAAGTAGATATGACCTCCTCCTTTGTAATAGGTGCAATAAGAGACTGTTGCAAGTCTTCTGGAATTATATCCTGCAGAATGTCCTTCAAAAGATCAACAACACACCCCTGAACATTGACATCTTTCTTCCCAAGCAGATTTTCATAGAAATGAATGGCCTCATTAGATATCTGCTGGAAAGTTTCCAATTTATCACCATTAGAAGAATGAAGAGATCTGATGGTGTTAGTGTTACTTTTCATAGTAACCATTTTGTGAAAAAATTTAGTATTTTGATCACCCTCCTGAATCCATTGAACTCTAGACTTCTGTCTATAGAAACTTTCCTCAGCCAACAAAAGATCCTGCAATTCTTTTGTCTTGACTTTGAGCTCAGCCATCAAATGAGGAGAATTAGATTGAAGCAATGCAGTCTGCAAAGAACCAACCTCTTCTCTCTTCTGATTCACTCGAGTGGATAATTGCCCATAGTGATCTTTATTAAACTGCTTGAGAATAGGCTTCAATTTTTTAAGCTTCCTAAAAAGGCGAACCATAGGATCCTTCCCATGAACAGGTTGAACCCATGATTGTTCAACAGTAGGAAGAAATAAATCATGCTTAGTCCAAAGATTGAAAAACCTGAATGGTTTGGGAGGAGAAAAGCAACTTGAATCCATCTTCACTATTACAGCACAATGATCAGAGACTTCCGGAGCCAAGAACTCAACAAAAGTGTCTTGAAAAGTTTCCAGCCAACAGATATTCACTAAAGCTCTATCAAGCTTTCTAGCAATAAACCGATCATCTCCATCTCGTTTGTTACTCCAGGTAAACAAAGGTCCCGAATACATATGATCAACAAAATCCAGCTGTGAAATGCATCCATTAAAATCATCTATATCTGTACCAGCAACTTGTAAACCATTATAGTCAGAACTCTCCTCAACTTTAGTGATAATATTATAATCACCAGCAGCTAACCAAGGGTTGTTTCCAACAGTATGAGAGACATCAAGCAAGTGTTGCCAAAGTCTTCTCCTAGCCACCTCATTATTAGCTCCATAAATAGCAGAAAAATAAAATTTCTTGCCATGATAATCAACATGACAAGTGACACATTGATCGCATGCAGCAATAACATCAACCTGATAACTAGCTTTCCATAAGAACCAAATTCTACCGGTTACAACATAATCATAATTGCAATAAGATTTCCAACCAGCAAAGGATTTAGAAATGATACCTGCTGAATTGTGCACCTTAACTCGAGTTTCTAAGAGACAAACAATATCCACTTGAAGCTTTCTAATTCTCTTTATTACCTCATACTGCTTTATTGGGTTGTTTAAACCCCTTGTGTTCCATATTAGGAACGTCATTTAGAAATAGACTTTAAAGAACCATGAGAAGCAGCAGAAGCTGCCGTCCCACTCCTAACTTTAGACTTAGCCTGGTTGTTTTTAGTTTTTGACTTAACTTGTAGTAGAATTTGCGTGAGCTTTTCAGAGGCAGCTCTAGGTTTCCTCACATAACCTGTATTATCAACAACCGTAATAGAGCTAGATTCAGCCTTTTCCTCTATCTCTACATCTTCTTGCTGTAAAATAGCATATCTATTTCCAGATTGTTTAGGGGCACTTTCCTTATCTTTACCTTTCTCTTCAACAGTTAACTTTCTTTCAGAAGACTTTGAAGTATTAGCGGACTGTACAGTATGAGCTTTAACAACACTAGGAGTAATCTGATGAGTAGCTTCAGTATCACTAGTTGTATTTTGTCTAGTATTAGCAATTGGAGAGGTGTTAATAGTAAGTTCTCCAATCTGTAGCTGAGTATGAACAGGAGTATTAACAATAGCTTCCTCAGCAAAATTGATATTTACAGTTTGTTGAGCCGGTGCAGCATCTTTCCTTGGAGTCCATCTTTGTTGCACAGATTTTTTGGGGGCTAATGAACAATCAGCATGCCCAAAAACCTTGCATTTACTACACTTAGGAGGCCTCCAAGGAATATCAATACCAATAGTAACAGCCGAACCATCACATAATTCGACATCAATCTTATCAGGAATAACAACATCTAGATCAGTTTCCACACAAACTTTGGCAATTGAAAGTTTTTGCTTCATTGCAGTGGCCCTATCCATGTACAGAGGAGTTCCTAGGCAACTAGCAAGAAAACTCAATCCCAATTTTGTGTATAATTCTAAAGGGACATTTCTCAGAGAGACCCAAAGAGGGTATTTCTTCATATCAAACTCAAGCCCAGCACCCCCTGGTTCCCATTTCTTGATGAAAAGAGGCATATTATGAATATGCCAGGGACCTTTTCCCAGAACCCAAGCACGAGTACGGTTATTTGGCAATTGAATTACAAACACATTCTCATCTATTTCGGTCACTTTAACCAATCCTTCCTTACCCCATAAGCGATTCACCATACGTTGAAAAAGATTTAGGTTAGGGATTTTACCTAAAAATTTAGCCATCACACAGTGTTGCCATTCCTGCGAACCAGAGTCATAAACTTCCTCAGGAGCTCTTAAGATTTGCTTCTGCGATTCCACTGGCTCTATAGTGTGAAGACCCAAATCCTCAAATAATGAATTCCAAGCACGCTTAGGTTGGATCTCGTCAACTGCCATCGATTCCAATTCCATTGAATGTTCACTTCCCATCGGTAAAAGAACAAAATAATGAAAGAATGGAAGAAAGGAGATGAAAGAATGAAAAGAATCTGTGGAAATCAAGTGGAAACAGCAAGAATCGAAAGAAAATATAAGGAAAATAGGGGAAAATTTTCGAGATTTTCCTCGTGAAAGTTAGACCCGCTAACTTGCGCCGAGAGGAAATCTATTAACGTACACCGCGACCCCCTGCATCTATATATTTTACAATTATACAAGTTAATTTTTAACTTTATTTTACAATTATACAAGTTAATTTTAATTTAGTCATTTTTAATCTATTTATTATTATTTAATTATAAAGCAAAAAAAATATTCGGGTGTTTTATCGGGTTAGGATAGTTAATGGGTAGTTGATATATTATACGGGTAGGGTACGGGTAGTGATTTTAAAAAATAACCGGGTAGTTATAGGGTCCTGGTACCCTAGAAGATAATAGGGTTAGGGTACGGATACCTCAAAATTTACGGGTACCCTACCCTGTTGCATCCCTACCTTGAACTTATATGTAGCTAAAATAATAATTAAAAAAGGTAATTATTTGATACACCGGCGGTGTAAATTTTGGACTCCACAAGTGGGTTGTGGAGTTGACACATGTCCATTTTTTTAATTAATTAAGTTTTAAATATTTCAATCTAGTTCCTAGAAGACACATGTCAACCTTCAGGACTCACTTGTGTAGTCTGTTAGACTCCACTAACAATGTATTGTATATTTAGCCTAAAAAAAG
This sequence comes from Corchorus olitorius, assembly GCA_001974825.2. Classification (NCBI taxonomy): domain Eukaryota; kingdom Viridiplantae; phylum Streptophyta; class Magnoliopsida; order Malvales; family Malvaceae; genus Corchorus; species Corchorus olitorius. The sequence continues at coordinate 106,807 of AWUE01018253.1, forward strand.
CCCTTCTTTATATTTTTAATCAACTACGCACAATTTTAGTCTCTAATTTCTTGGCATATCATGTCCACTAAATTGAGGTGAAATGATTATCAAAGGAGATATGATGGTACTTAAATTTTTTTTTTTGAAATGATATGATGGTACTTAATTTAAGGTTTGGTTTGGGAGAAATTATTATATAATCCTGACATATTACATCAATTGTAGTTTCACTTGATAAACTAGTGTTCTTAATTATCAGAAGAATATAAAAGCACAAGCAAAATTATCAACTCAAATTTTTAAACAAGCAAAATCTTGCTTTTTCATCAAAGACGACTTCTTGTTTATTCAAACCTTGACAATGTGCTCAAATCCTCACTCGTTTTCTATTATTCGCATAATATATACTATATTAAATTAAGAATAGAAGTCAATGTGTTTAAACATTTAAGCAATGTGCCAAAATGTCTTTGATATATATTATATACATGTGCATGATTCAGGACATTGATCTTTTTTTACAGATCATGGGTCGATTTTAGTGCTCCAAATAAAGTTATAATTGAAGATTTTATTCTCCAAGAAGTTCTAAGCAAATGACAGGTTGCATCAAGAAATCTTAATCAAGAAAATTATTGGCAATTTGAAAATTGGTGAATGTACACATATTTGCACATGTGGCAGTGTTTCTTTAGCTATAATCACCAACAATTATAAAATCATCAGTTGATTAAAGCTTTCCTATCTCAATTTAAAATACTGACCCATTAATCAATTCACGAATTGCTTCAACATATTTGCATTTTTTGTAAAGTATTCATTAGATTATTATTAAGATCTGAATATAATATTGGTGAATAATTGATCATCACCTTGCCAATAATTGGCAGTGAACTATATTGCATAGTGAAAACTGCAACAAACCGATCAAGTGTATATTTGCATGAAAACTCAAGAACAATTGAGTTCACTGCCAATATGTTGCGTTTTCACTATGCCATATAGGAATTAAATACCCTATGTTTATATAAGGGGTCTATATATTGTATTCTTGATGTATTGTATTGTTCTCTCTCAAATAATAAGAATCTCTCTCTGCTCGTGGACATAGATCAAATTGATCGAATAACGTAAATCTTCTTATTCTTGTTTATTTTCTTTTTAGACTTGTTTAATCGCAACATTTTTTTTGTTTGCGAAAAGCTATAATTTTGGTAAAACTTGAAATGTGTGCGATGCATTCCTATGCAAAAAATGGGGGGAAAAGTTTTTTACAGTCATGCATCATTTCTTAATTGTTTACTCACTAAAGTTATAAATAATCTTGTTATACTTTTTTCAGTTCAATTTGTAATTTTTTTTTTTTTGTAAAAACTGCTTCAAATTATTCTTCCTCATCAATTTTATTGGTGTTTGTAACTTAGATTACGGAGAGATTATTAGGATGATGACAACTTATTAGAGATTTTCCAGTACTTATTTCAATAAAATTTTAATTTTGAGAACTTATTGTTGATTTTCAAAGGGGGCTAAAACTTTAAATAAAATTGTGTTAAATTTTATGAATTTATTGATGTGGTATAATTTTAGTAGTTGATTTCATGGCTGACGTGGTGGGACGATCTCATCTAATATTTACTCCATATTATTATTACCAGAACACTATATATATCTTGAAAGATCAAAATTGACAAAAATATTTAAATATGAAAGAAAAAAAAATAACTATTTTGTAATTGAATGAACCTTTTCGTGGTACAAGTAATTAAATGAGCTTCATTTTGCTCTTACAAATCAAACAAACAAATGTCAACCAATATTTCAACGAAAAGAAGAAACAAATTAATTTCTTCTAATCTAAGCATAATCACACAAGCCAAAAACACATGATCCTCCATTGCTGCACTTATTATTGCATCCGCCACAATGTTTCTTGTTGAACGATGGATTAACACATTTCCCTTTGCAGCATATCTCACTAAACTTGCATTTCTTCCCACACTTCCCACAATTGTGCCTGTCTATCAAAATGTTAACACATTTCTTCTTGCAACATTGAGGTCCCGGACTTCCCTTGGCACGACAAATCTTAGGGAACTTGTTGCAAGTAAGTCTTTTAGTTCGTTTCTTTTGCAAGAGCAATCGACCTTCTGTTTCAATATCATCCGACAGGCCGGAAACTTGTTCGGTCTCGGACATCGCATCGTTATCATTCTGATCTTCGGCTGCTACATAGTTTCCGGTATCATCATCATCGTCTTGTTGGTACAAATTATTTGGTGTTGCAGCAATGCTTAGAACTAGAATCATGGCAAGAACCAACACAAAAATGAGCCTTGTGAGCTTCATGGAGATTGTGTTAGTTCAATGACAAATTGTGAAAAGAATTGAAAATGGAGATTGGGGTTAGGGAGATTTGTTCAAAGAAATGAAGAAATATTGGCTTGGGGATGGGAATTGGGTGATTAGGAAGAAGGGTATTTATAGGGGGTTCAAGTTTGACATGTAGGAGTTCAACTTTGAACTTATGTTGTTAGTGGAAAGCTGTCTACGTTTAAATAATAAAATCAAATACCAAAAAGTGTTGGAGAAAGCAAAAAGGGTCCAAATTTCTTCAAATACAAAAGAAATGTGAAGAAGACACGTTAAGGAAAAAGGCTGACTCTTCATGTGGAATGCATAAACAATGTGAAAGATGGATTCTTTATTTTTAATGAATTTTGTTAGTCAGATTTGGAGATCTTTGCAAGTTTCAACGGGGATTGCGCTAAAAAACTAATGAAAATCCTTAGTATATTTGAACTGCAAAGAGTCAATGTCAATGTTTCCCAGAATTAGGCAGATGTCTGAAAATCTCAAAACCACGCGACTTATTTAGGCCTTTGACAATAATAATATAAATAAATAGGAAGTTGAAATAATGGGTCAGAAAAATACACCCATATTAGGCTAGTTCTTCATTTTTTCGGTATATTTAGGCTGGTTCTTCATTGAACGCATATATTTTTGTATTACATTTACATTCAAATGAATCTTATCTCTATACACCCAATTAAATCCTTGTGTCATTGTGTGGTAAACTAATATAGACTCATTCAAGAAAAAGAAAAAAAAAAAGACTTATTTACCAAAAGAAAAATAAAAGACTCAAATGTTAAAGTCAGTTATATATGAAGTGATTCGTTTCCGTTTAAGCATGTTTCAGGTTCGAGATCTCACGTACCTCTCACGTACCCCTTTGGTAGACTCAGGTCAAATTCTTATTAGTATATCTCAGGTTCGAGACCTCACGTACCCTCTTGATAGACTCAAATCGAATCCGTATTAATCTTTAGTTTTGGATACATCAGAAAAAAGAAGTTATATATATGAAGACTTTTAAAATATTTAAGATTTATTAAGAACAACCATAACTTAGAATGTTGTATTCTTAATTTTAACGACAAAAATTCAAATCTTGTCAATTTCAAGAATACAAATAACCTTAACAACAACCTAGACACAGAATTTCATTCAAATCAAATCAAGATTACAGGAATTACTTTGGGCAAAGAATGCCTTGTCTCCACAACCTTGTTTCTCCTAGTATTCTAGGCTTGTTTTTAATAAGTGAGTGGCAACAGGTGGTTCTTTTCCGGAAAGGATTTCTGTTTATTTTGACATTTTTGGGTTCTATAAAGTTTAAGAGCACAAGGCTACCCATTTTTAAGCCCATGACCCTTTTTTTTCGGATACAATTAAGCCCATGACCTTGAACAAAAGGAAATTAATTTAAGCCCATGACTCATTTTTACTTTACTCAAATCCTCCCGGAGACAGCCTAACAAGTGAATTTGATCAAAAATTGTTCTTTATTTCTTTTCCGGCCGAATGATCCAAAATTGTTCAATAAGCCGTTATTGAGGTTTGACAAGGACAAAAATGACTGCAATCCAAATGAGTCATTCAATTCAATTTTTTTTTTGGTAATTAAAAGTTTAGGAGCAGGGTGGCTACCAGGTCAGGGCAAACCGCCGACCCAAATAGGAGACTGTGGTCAGTGGGATTCGAACCTAGGTGGGGTGCACGAGTGCTCGAAGAATCCGAACCTGAACCTTAACCACTTGTGCCAACTCAAATAAGACTAACCTATAACCTTTCATCAGTCCATCCATCCATCCAAGTTATTGGACTCTTTCACTAGCCACCTTCTTTTGGGTTTGATCAAGAATATGTTCTCAAATGGGTAGACTATTTTGAAGAGCCCAGTCTGCGTGGAAAGACCCATCTATCTATTAATTAAGGGATTGCCTAGATCAATCTTTACAGCTACAAATTTTACTTAATCCTTCGCAAATGAATGCTTTTTCGTTTTGTATCTGCAATTTTACTTGTTTCAATTTTGAGAATCTTATAGTCTTATTAAGGGAAAATATTCATTAGTCATTGGCATAATTGGTCTAAAAACTCATGGCATATCTCAACAGTTAATATGTGATTAATGAGATGGGAAAAATCCTATCTCGTATGTCTATGAATAACCCAGTCCAGATATCTCATTTCTAGTTTTTCAATATACAAGCCCAATTTTCAGATTGTTTCAGGTCGATCATCAGAGATTTTCAATCAAAAACTAAAAATTTAACAAATCAGATGAAGCATTAAAAAAGATTTGAATATACCAGGAGACAGGTAGCACAGTGCTAGTAAAGATAAAAAGCACAGCACTGTTTAAAACTGGCATAAATTTATTTAATCTATGCTTCGGAAACATGAACATCCCTCACCGTTTTATCAGAGAGCGTTCACCAGTAAGAAGCAACTGCGATTTTAACCAAAGGAAAACACATATCTCTAACTTTTTTTTAACCAAAAACCAGATCTATTAGAAATCGAAGGGGAAAAAAATGGCAGAAACCAACTAATTACACACTACGATTCGCTGTAACAGCACGATTCGCTGTAACAGCGCATAGCATGCAAAATTAGGAAAAATCGTTGGACTTTCGAAAGTGATTTACGCTTTCGTTGACGCGCCCTTCTGGATTATGTAAAAGCCAATGAAGAACGCAACGCCTATCAAAAGCGACCCATAACATTATGATTCATACAAATACAAAGAAACAAGAAAAAAATTAGTAGCCAAAAGCAAACAAAAAAGGGGAAAAGAAATATGATTGATTGATGAATAGAGTTTTTGTCAAGAGCAAGAGATAATCGTTTCTGGGCAGCGATGTGATCTTGTTTTCACAGAGGGTGGAACTTTATAGTGGAAGGTTGCGCACTGGAAACCCTATATTCGGTTGAAATGACTAAAACGCCATTGGGCTTGAGTTTCGTAATTTGAATGGGCTAAAAGGTTCTGGGCCCCTTAACAAAATAAAAATTGCATAAAATAAAGAAGTGCCCCCACGCAGGATCGAACTACGGACCTTCAGTTTACAAGACTGACGCTCTACCACTGAGCTATAGGGGCTTGTCGAAATCATAAAACGAACTGAAGTATATGACCTTGGAGTATTAAAATAGCTAAAAGGATATCAAATATATTTGTTTGATGATATAGAGGTTTGTTAAAGTGGGCAGTTTGTTTGATGATATAGGGATTTGTTGACTTATAGGTTAGCTCAGTATGTTTCGATGCTGAAGTTAGTAATGTGTGATACAGAATCTTTCTTATGCATTTGTACTCCCAATCTCCTTTGAGATTTTTTCTATTAATGAATTTTGAAATTATTTTTATTTTTTTGTAAATTTAATATTTCACTTGGTATTGCAATAATAATGCCTCTTTAGCAGGTACAAAATTCAGAACGACAAGAATAGAACTTGCACCATCTAAATTAATGCATGTAACTTAATTTCGAAGATTTTCAAATCCAAGTATGCCATCACTAATCTTCTGCCATGAACTCCTTTTTCTCATTTGATTGCCTATATTCTTTCTCTGTGGCACTAAACAAAAAAGCTTTTCAATTAATGAGAATTGACACAGTGACTGTATTCTGTAAATTTTGTTTCTGAAAGCAACAAAATCCAGCATCAGATCTACCATATCGGTTGTACCTAACAGAAAAATCCCAAAGGCTAAGACAAAACAGAAGGAAAAAAAGCATCAAATTGGCATATTCATGTTTCAGTGGAAAAAAAATAAACTCATTTTCTTTTCTTTTCCTTGAAAATTAATAGCATCATACGGCCCGTCTTGATGATTCTTGGTGTTTTAAGCTATCCTCAAACGCGTAGGGTTAGTGTCAATCAACAAGCCTAAGGCCTTGTCCTTAAAAATCTGGAACAAATTCTTCGGTTTTATATTATCTTAACCGGATAGGCCTACTTGTCTATCATGATCGTCTTGTTAATTAAAGTAAAATAAATGTATTCTAGTAGATTTTTTTTATAAGAAAGGAAGTGAATATTATGATTATGATTTTGCATTATAATTATAATTGTAATTATAAATTATGTACTAAAATCAAAATAGCATTACCTCAAAAAAAAAAAAATCAAAATATGCACTTACCAATACAATGACAAAAATGGCAAGGTAAACACTGCTGGCAAATAACATGGCCCGCCAAATTGGCGGCTCCTCAGGTTAAACACCCTCATTGTTATTCCTTCCCTTTATAAAAGGGTCATTAACAATACACCAACCATCTGATGGCAATGCCAGCCAACTTAGCCCTATCAGCTCGATCAACAAAAGCAAATAGTTTCGTTTCGAGTAGAAACAAAAAGGATAGTTACAAAAATTACAATCCTCTCTATTCTGAATTGAATTTGATTTCGAATCAATGTCACCCAAAAGTGCAATTAAAGTCGTCTAGTGAATCAAAAAAACTCTCAAAAAAACATTAATTAGCTGGGGCACTAAACTTTGATCCTACAAAAATTAGGTCATCTCTAACTAAAATAGATCTGACAAAAGTCACTAGTGCTCTACCATATAGCATTATCTATAAAATTAAACATGCATCTATTAAAATTTTTGACATATACCTGAATAACAATGCCAATATATAAGTTAGAACCCACGAGAATTCACCCATACTATTATTCTAGGAATGTCGTGTCTTGGGTGGAAAAACTAGAGGAAGCTCCGTGGAGGTTGAGAAGGTGGGTGACTCATACTATTTAGCTCAAAAAGAATGTTGTGAATTTCAGCAATAATCATGTTTTTAGAGAAGGAAATATGGAAGCGGATACTCTTGCTAAAGATGGTGTTGATCGTGTTACCCCTTTGATAAATTATTTGTGTTGAATTCCTGTTATGGGTGGATGGATGCTGCTCATTGCTTGGTATGCTTTATATGTTTCAGATTTGTTTCTGTTTGTATCTGCTACTGCTGCATTTGGTTATGGTTGTATTTGCTGCTGCACAATTAGTGCTGTTCATCAATAAAATCTAATTCCTTTTTGCCTTTCAAAAAAAGAAATATATAAGTTAGAACATGAGTGAGTGTAAGCATTGATGCTGATTCAGTTGGTGGAATAAAAAAGCTATAATCGAGAAGGTTGCTTCCCAAAGCTCCCCTACCAAAATAAAATTTAAATAAAAAAAATCAACAAGTTATAATACAAAGGTCTCGTTACTGATCAAGAGCCAATTGAAACGAAATGATAAAAATAAGTTTTAGGCGATTAATAGGAAACTTATATATTTGAATGATGATGAACTTCTTATGTAAATTTGAGTGTGATGCAACGGAAATAAACGAAAGACACTGTTTTCATGAACACAAAACTAAACACAAAAGTTGATTCAAAGACCATTTAAAACTAAACACAAAAGTTGTTTAGATAGGGAAAACCTAAGAAACCCTAAGTACAAAAATACCTAAAATAGCCCTAATTAAAATAATTAAGTTTAAAATTATTAAAACACTAAAATAATAGAAACTTATGAAATTATACGAACACTGCACATGGATTGCACGGGGACTGCACGACTCTCGCGCAAAACCCAAACAAAATTGCAGTTCGGCCCAAATATGCAAAATTTGGCTTTTGACGTTCTTTTCAAGCCTTTATGCAAAGTAAGTATATGTCTGTCATGATCGTGTGCTTAATCAAAATAGAAAAAATGTTGTATACTATTAGATTTTTTATAAGAAAGGAAGTGAATATGATGAATATGATTTTTCATTATAATTATAATTATAATTATGTATTAAAATCCAAATATGCACTTACCAATATGATGACAAAAATGACAAAACAAACACAGCTAGCAAATAACATGGCCCGCCAAATTGGAGGAACCTCAGGGTGAAGACCTTCGTAGTTATGATTTAGTAAATTCAATGACGTAAAAATAAGATTAGTTACATTGTAACCAACAAGTTGAATTGATGACTTTGTGTCCAGTTTTATAGTGTCTTCTGGCTCCAAGACATAGAACTTTGCTCCATCTCAACTAAGCTTGTCCCCTCTTCGTGGTAGGAATTTTTCTTGCTCATTGATTTAGGAGGAAAATGTGCAGCAAGAGACATAATGCATAACTGCTAAAAGTTGAAGAGACATTAAAATCATTTTCTTTTGTGTAGTAAATAAATATATCTCTCAAAATATTTAGTCACCTAGAAAGATGGTCAGAGACATTCTGAGTAAGAAAGACTCCGATCACTGAGTCCAAGACTGGTCTTTTCCATAGAGTGAAGCGTCTATCCCCTATAGAAATGATATTATACTCTTGTGAATGAAATAAAGACTAGTTCAAAACGGAAAAAAGACAATGCCTCCCAATATATATGAACCATAATTAGATACCTTAATCAATGGAATTACATCTTAGATAGATTTCATTTTAACTTTCTTAATAAAATTTTACTTCACTTTTATAGAGGAATGTGTTTATACAATTACAATTGACAGAGAAGTTTCCTTTTTTTGTTTGTTTGTTTGTTTGTTCACTTTTTCTTATTTCCTGTTTGTATTAGTATTTATCATAATTAGGCTCTCCCCATTTGTATGGGCATTCATAGGTGGGATCAATGTCGTAACCACTCTTGGACTACTTAAATTTGAACCCCTTTGAATTGTTGGAAAAATTTGAGGTAAAATAAGAAATTTACCCCATTAAAAAATTGATTCGGGGTCAATATGTATAATAGATAATTTCATGGGGTCAATATAAATATTAATTTTTTATAATTACTTTTATTATTTACTTTTATACTATTTTGGTTCCATCAAAATTTTAAACTACTCACTCCTTTCTATTTTAATCGTCCATGCCCATGTCCATGTCCATAGTCCATACCCTTTGTTTCTTTTTAATTGTCCCTTATTATTTTCTTTCTAAACATACACATCTATCAAATCTGAACTCAGATTTTTTAAATTGTAAATATGTCAAAATAAAGTAGTTGTCTCGAACATTAATATACCCCTTTATTCCTTTAGAATTAAAATTTTTTGAGATAGTTTCAATTTACATAGTTATGTCTCTTTCATACAAAAAAAAAAAAGAAAAAAGAAAGACATAGTTATGTCTCGAACATTAAAATCATATTTATATATATACTGAACCCACTTGGAAAAATTCTAAGCTACGCCACTGGGTGGGATGAACAGGTTTATTGCCTTTACTACCAACGTCTTCAATGAAACTCATATCATAGTTTGATTAGTACTAGTATTCAGTTAAAAAATCATGTAATTAAAAGATTCTTGTGTAAACTCTTGCTTGCAAAACATTTTTTCTAGAGTGCTATTTATGATAATATCAGAAAATTATGTTACCTTGTACAAGGTGCATGCGCGCCTTTTTTTTTTTTTTTTCTTTCTTTCTTGTTTACTTTTCTTAGAATAAAGTCATCAAATAGTAGAAAAAGTGTAATACATTTATAAATTGAAGTGCGTACATATATAAAGATAGAAAAGGGCAATTGAAGAAATATAAGAATTTGCTTATGTATGTGTGTTGATGGTTGTAATATCTGTTTCTGTGAACTTCTTGCTTTGATTATTGCCACCTGTTACTTATTTTGCACACTCACTTGATTGAGTGGCTTATTTGGCACTCTTTTGCTACTGTTATAAACCCCCCTTTCATTGCTATTTCACATGATTTCATCTGGCCATGATACATTTCTAATGTGGCATTTGTCTTTTGTTTCCTTGTGGCCTGAAATTCTGATGTGGCAAGTTTTGTGTCAAATTGGTTGTGGGAGTGTGCTTGCTTGTGTTTAGCTGAATTTGGAAATGGATTGGCTCACTCTCTCAAGGTTTTCCTTTGTTGTCAGAGGCTATATTTGCACACCGTGTTACCTTGGTTCTTTGCCATTGGATCATGAAAATATACAAGAAACTATATATATTATCGCATGCCATCCATCACTAACTCTTTATTTATTTATTTTTTGCAACAATCGTGCAACTCACATGGGATGTCCCTACAACGTCCATACTATGGTGCAGTAATAACATCATGGTGTTTTAACTTATTTCTCATCTTTAACTTGCACTTGTAGTGTTGGAATTTGAATTTCAATTGTGGGTTTGCCATACGCAAGAGGAGTAGATCCAATTCTTGCTAGATCAAATTTTCGCTGTCTTTCATTAACCGGCTAAAGCTCAAGTATATGGAGTGTATGGATATTTTTAAATCTGCCTCTTATGATCATAAGCGTCTTGCTTGAATGCACAATGACGCGCCTGAGTCACCACCACTAAAGAAATTTAAGAGTTCAGAGAATCTATTTCACAAGCGTCTTGCTTTAGTTAGTATTGATGCGGCTGAGTCACCACTAAAGAGATTGAAGGATTCAAATCCGAATACTCAACTATCAACTCTTGTGACATAATCGCTATTGAAATTGGTAGCCTTCCCTCAACTCCTTCTGCTCCAGCCAATGAAATAGTTGAAGTTATTAACTTCGAGATATATAATTAAAGTTAGTTCGAGATAATTAAAGTTAGAGTTGAGGTTACTGAAGTCAATAATGCTGAGATAGTTAGAGTTGAAGTTACTGAAAAAAGGCGCAAAGTAATAATGTCACGCCCCGACCCGGAAGTCGAGCACGAACAACCGCCGTGTTACTTCGGAACACGTGCCGGCCGGTCACGCGCACCAAGGCTCCACGAAGCGTCAATACCAGAATTAAAAAAAAAACAACGAAAACATAAATTGATTAAAGGTTTTAAAAACCAAAAGTTTTCAAACCAGAGTGAAAGCGGTAGCGTCGAAAACCGTAATAATAAAAATATTTTAATAAGCGAAAACCAAGTCAAATTCAAATAATGAGTTTGTAACAAGAAACAAGGCACAAAGGTGACATGAACAGAGGCAATGCCAGTGGGACCCGTCATGTAGTGAGAAATACCTCTAAGAGCAGTGAAAACAGCCTACGCCACCGACTCGACCGTCCACGAATGAGCTGAGTCCTAACTACCCTGAAAGCACAACAAGAATTTGAGGGGTGAGTACACGAATGTACTCAGTGAGTGAACCACCCTCAAAAGAGGATCCGAGAGGGTGGGGTGCCTCACAACCAAAACAGTTCAAAAAAACAACAATTATAAAATCCAGATCGTCAATCAAAAACAAGTACATAAAATCATTTATCATTTCATGAAACAAATGGGCTGCCAAAAAAACCTATCCAGAGTGACCTTGGCCCGAGTCAACCTCTGGAACCGTCAGGGGCATTTTCATCATCATTCAATAATCAGTAAAAATGCAATTTATCTTATTTTTCCAAACAAGCCCGTTCCCCTGACGTTAGCTTGGGTCCGGTACTGCGTGGTGGCCGCAGCACACCCAATTTAGCTCTCCCATGCACACGCCGAACCGGTAAATAAATATGGCGTGTCGGGCCTGGAGCGACGAACCATTTGGATCCAAACTCAACTCATGGTTCGCCAATCAGGTCTAACTACTAGCTAGTAAACCACCAAAACAGCCACACGTACTCCCTGGACTGCGTCCAGTCCACGAGTCCCCGTGTGCTTACAAACCATTCAAAACCATTTTCAATGATCGCTAATGCACCCAAAATAATTTATTAAAACATTTTATAAAGCATTTAAACAAAAACAGTAATAAAACATTTTCCTCAACGGGTTCTCCGTTGAAGACAGCCCACTCACAGTTCAGGGGACTCGCACACCCCCAAAGTCAGTCCACGGTGAGCTTAACTGGTGTCTCGATCAGCGCCTCGGCCGTCTGATTGAGAAGTGCATCACCACAAGAAAACCATTAAAACCAAAACCATAGATCAAAGTAAAACCAAGATAATCAATCAAAATCAGGATAATATAAACCAAATCAGTCAAATAAGATAGAATAAAATCAGAAGACACACATAACTCAGACCCACGGTCTAATATCGAGGAATTTAACACGTCTAATTATGTCCCACAGGATTCTAATACGAGTTTCAGACTCCAAATACACTTTCTAAAGCTTATTTGATCATATCTACCCTCTAGGGGCAAAACTGTAATTTTTTGATAGGGGTAAAATCGTAATTTTACCAATCAGGGGCATAATCGTCAATTAGGATACTCATATTCGAAATCTACACACTTTAATTCAAAGTACAAGGTTAAAAGGGTAAATCTGTAAATTTAACCTTCTAAGGGTAAAACGGTAATTTTATGCCTATAAAGATACAACGTACATATTCGTAAATCCTTACATAACCGAAGGGGTCGAATTCTTTGAATCCCTCTTCTAAGGGCAAAGTTGTAATTTTACACATTTGAGGGTAAAATGGTCATTTGGACTTATCGTAGGTTCCACAACGTACATGCATATTTATTAATGTGAGTCACATAGTGAATTCTCTCATTTCTACCCTTAGGGGTACTTTGGTAAATTTGACGACTAAGGGGCATAATGGTACTATTGATAGGTCAAGGGTAGCACAGTAATTTTACCCAAAAAGGGTCTCTACGGTAGCTTTCCAATCCTGATTATACCATCTTAAAGTTTAATCATTTGTATCACGCTCTTAGGGGCAAAATAGTAAATTCACCTATCAAGGGTATTTCGGTAATTTAACTCTCTCAAGGTACGATGATATTCCTTACGTGTCATAGTTGTTGACCCTAGCCAATCGGACTCAAAATCGTAGTTCAACGGAATAGATTAGTACACTTTCACTAATTAAGGGTAATATGGTAATTTACCCACTCAAGGGTAATATGGGAATTTATGTTCCTACAAACATTACGGAGTAGTACGAGAATTATTCGAATTTATTAATATAACCATTTAATCGAATTATTGAAATTCCTCTTTAAAGGGTAATTTTGTAATTTAATACCTTAAGGACGATATAATAATTTTACTTGTCCAAGGGTAAAATGGTAAACTCACTTCTCAATATATTGGACCCAATTATATTTATATATTTTAAAATTTTCTTTTTTTTTTATTTCCTTATTTCTCCTTAATTTCCTTACTTATTTTATTTTATTTTTTTTTCTTTTTCCTCTTCCTTTTCCTTTTTCGTTTTTTTTTTTCTTTTCCTGGCTTGGGCCTGGTGAGGCCCAAGCCTGGCTTGGCCCGCGCGCCTGGGCCATGCACAGGCCCGCGTGCCTGGGCCACGCACAGGCCCGCGCGCAGGCCGGCCTAGCAGGCCCCATTTTTTTTTTTTTTTTCTTCTTCTTCTTCTCCTCCTCCTTCCGACAACCAGAATATTCACCGGAATCTGGAATTTCCAGATTCCGGCAGCCCTTAAAATCACCCCTTAAACTTGATTTCTTCCCAAATTCACTCTAAAACACTAAAACACTACCAAACAATTTCTATCACAAACCCAAGCAATTTATAACATTCAAAACATCAAATTTCTATCACCAAATTTCTATCATCAAATTTATAACCCAAGCAATTTCTTCCCAAATTCACTCTAAAACACTACCAAACAATTTCTATCACAAACCCAAGCAATTTATAACATTCAAAACATCAAATTAACACCAAATGAAGAGATTCTTACCCAAAATCAAATCCAAACTTAACAATCTCTCTCTCCACATCCTTCACCAAGCTCCATGCTTAACAAATGCTACACTTTAAGCCTCAAATACACCCATAACAACAATGCATTAGTTTTTTGTGTTGATACAAGATTAAAGTATTAAATTTCCTCTATGAAATCACAACTTACCCAATCCATTTTTGAGCTCTATAACCATTGCCAAAGCCTTGGAAAAATTCGGATCCAATGGTGCAAACATGACAAGCAAGGTGAGAGGACTAACTTGAACCAATTGCATGTTAATTTCATGAAGTGGTTTTTGGTCTAATGTAGAATGAGTTTTCGGTTGGGAGGGGAAACTTCAACAGAAAAGTGTTGATGAAGAGATGATGGTTGTTTTATAATTAAGATATGGGTAAAATTGCTAATGGTCCTCTCACCTTTAGACCCATTTCATATTAACCTTTAAACTCTTCTTTTATTCAATTGGACCCTTAATTTCTCTTCCCTTTACTCCATAATATAAATTTCTTAATCAAATGTATTTTACGGTATTACAAATAAGGTGAGTAAATTATTATTTTAAATGTTGGATATAACCATTTTAGTTATATTGGTATCATACTAAAAAAAGTAATGACAGTTAGTATCATTCATTTTGAACACTTTAATTTATTATATTTCTTCGCACATAAATGACACATCTTGATTGTTCTCCAATCCTAGCTAACCATTACTATTTTGACTGTTTGCAGTTCGATTAGGATGTTGCTTTGGGTTGTTGAT